>WNLI01066217.1:0-11073 GCA_025802215.1 Wirenia argentea
GGACCGATCCTTCGCCTATGCCACTCCTAAACTGTTCAAAAATCTTCCTGAAGATATACACGGAGCAACTTCGATTAACGACTACAAAAACAAATTGAAACCATACCTATTCAGACATTCATTTGCATAAAAAAAATTTCATTGTCATTGACTGTCTTTTAATTGATATTATGTTATTTGTAGCCTATTCAATCTTGTTCATTTTTAGGTGTATTTTTTGTCTGTGGATACAATGTGGTGCTAATTAGTACTACATACAGTATGTACTAATCTTACTCATGTAGAATGTGTGGGTTTGAATAATATGCAGCACCTACTTAATAATGTATGCCTTTAATCGAGAGATGAGCGTCCTTAGCCGTGGTGAAGGCAATCCATCTAGGAGAAGGAAAACTCGTATATAAAACCTCTGCATTCGGATGGGAAAGGTTTGCATTTGCCACAAATCTTTTATTTATTTACTTTTTATGTGGCATTATTTGTATATTATCCTTTATTATGCGCACAACTGAGAGATTCGTAGAGTCTGATCTTTGTATCTAAACTTTATATTGATTGATTGTTTAAAATCGTGGAAGACAGTAACTAATATTATGTATAAGATAAGTGCTCAACATTGTAATAGTATTGTCACTCAGGTTAGTGTATTGCCACTCGGCTTCGCCTCATGACAATACAATAACCTTCGTGACAATACTATTACGTATTGAACACTCAACCATGCAATATCTAATTGTATTAGATGCGCATTCGACAGATTTGAACCGGAAATTTAACGACGTAAGTAATAACGCCACATACTGAAAACATAGGAATAATACGTATTTTACCTAAGTAATAACGTCATATACTGAAGACAGTCATTATAAATACGACTCTTTTTACTTATTTTGGTATAAGGTTTCTTTCTTAAAACTAACATGATCAGCACAGTACTGATAATTACATGCAAACCAGTAATGACATATGTATTGCAACAATCAAAATAGAGTTATCTCCCTTAACACATAATTTTAAATGCAAATGTGCTCAATCCATCAACTTTGAATGTGTTTTACGTAAAAACGATAAGAGATACGGCTGGCCAGACCTCAGATTTGAAACCAGCATGCTTTAATTGTATAAAATAACTTGTCTGGCAACTTTGCCGTGCATTTGCCGAACGTTTTCACCCCCCGTGAAGATTAGTCCAGTCTATTGCTTAAGGTCCACGAAACACATGTGTGGAGGGGGAAGGAGCACCCAGTAGCGGTCGACTAAAAGCCGTAGAGTAAAGATGTGGTCCACGGTGGATCTCCCTCTGCGAAAACCAGACTGCTCCTCTAGGAGTGTGAGTAACATCTGCTGAGAGAGTCAGCAACACGATAGTGAAAACCTTTCCAACCACACTAAGTAGACTTAACCCCGTGACTTGGCGTTCTGACATACACACAGTAAGATCGTCATAGCAACTCGGTGGGGTCTCCTACAGCGCAACAGCAGCACCACGCACGCGCCGCACGAACGCACACAGTCTCCGTGCAAACGCGGCAAAGCGCCGCTCCCCTGCAGTTGTGTTCGTGCGGTGTTTGCGCGGAGACTACACGGAGTCCTTGATGTTGCCACGGCGTTTCCAAACGCAGTACGAACATCGTGGAAACGCCACTGTCAATCGCCATCTAGAACGATATGGGAACGCTGTATACGGCATAATCGTCACAAGGACGTCGTACCATCGCCACATATGGCGATATAGTCACCGACTCACCATTCTCCGCATTTTTCCTGCGATCACACGGCGTTCTGCGATCGCCGAGGATCGCCTTGTAGTCTGACAGGAGCTTAAGCGCCATCGAGATTTTTTACATAGAAAGTATAGAGGCTTGTCGACAGTTGTCGTGCTAAAAATGCCATAACTCCAATAGGGTGTTGTCAGCTACTTGGTGTTATTTCGTCCAAAGGACTATAAAGAAATTTATAAATCAATGAAACAACCATTCAATCAATTAATCAAAATTACAATGAATCAATCCTAACGACTATGGTTCGCCGTTGTATAATATGTAGTCATATAGTTAAACTTGCGCTGGTTATCAGATAACGGTGTAACAATGCCATGTGAAATGATAAAATTCAAGTTTGTATAGGAATATGTTGTCTTCTTTGATTCTGAGCGTACAACACTGAATTTGTTTCACGGAATGCGTAATTTTCAAATGTCATAACCAACCATGTCTTATCACACTCATGGAAGGAATAAAATAATACTTTTGACACTGTACATTCTCATATACTTGTTGACAATCAATACAATTAACACAAAAGTATCGGAGATACGAAAAGGTGACGGAACCCTGACATCATTGAACCACCCTGGGTTATACCCACCAAACACAAATGATTCTGTTATAGTTGAAATGGATAATCTACATTCATTTGTGGTCACAATATCGCATTTGTCGCTGGAATATTCTCTTGGATGTAAAGTGGATCATTTAACATTGTACGAGGGAGTAGACATTGGGGATACCTGGAGAATCGTTGCTGGACCTCTTTGTGGAAAGCTTGGTGAAAAACGCAACCTCGATGGATGTCCAGAGACGGGAGGGACAGACACTGGTAATGCAACCATGAATGGTTTAACATTTCACGTCTCTGCTCGACGATTTATGATCAAATTTGTATCAGATAAGGATGTTGAATCCACTGGCTTTATGATTGACTACACGTCCAAACCTGCACCGTTAGAAGTCATCTGTAGTAGAATGATGCTAATGCATCACCACGAGGTGGTACCGTTGGTAGTACGTTTCAATGTGACAACGGGTGTGATAAGATTTCCAGTTATCGAAACAGTTTTACATATTGAAATATCTTCGTCATTTCACTCATTTGTACAACATTTGAATCAATATCAAGCAAATCTCAACTGCGAGTGGGTTATTCCCGATATTGTTAGTGATGAACAGTATTTGATTTTTATCAACATAACATTTTTCTCTATTGAATACTCTGGTTCAAATTGTAGCAATGACAAAATGGAGATGTGGAAGATATCGGATAAGTTGAGAACGGATACTGGTATCACCCAACCATTAATGACACTTTGTGGGTCATTACATCCGTTTCACATGACTTTTGATAATGTTACACAAGGAATTCGCTTGACATTCACAGCGAATGACAGATACGGGGAAGGAGGTTTTCACTTATTGATAAACCGCACACCAAAAATCGAAAAGAAACAAAAAGTTTCACATGAAATCAACGTATCCAATACGAAAGACAATTTTACGTTGACTGACATATCCCATCTATGCCAGAATCCCTCATGTCATTACCACATAACTTTTGTATCAAAACCGGGGTACTGTATTCATCTCAAACTATCTGACGATTTGAAACGCAAAATCACTGTTCATGATGGTCCAACATCAGCGTACCAGGATATTCAATACCGAGAGAATCGTATCCAATCACGTGGCTTTTACCTAACGATCTTCTTTGAGAGCATAACATTTACCAATACATCATGGATAACCTACACTCGTCTCCTGTTGTTCTCCCCACGGCTGTATAAACTCACGAATTGTGACGCATACGGTGTTAGCGACGGTGTTTTAACAGAAATTAACGCGCTAAATCTAAAGATCCACGGAAGTGAGGATGGTTTTGAGGAGGAGATCTATGATTACGAAATACTATTTCCTGTACAATCTAAAATATATCCAACGAACAACTACTTCTGTTATATCACCGTGACAGCTCCACAAGGCTATACAATCTCTGTAAAAGTTAGTGACATGGATTTCTCACATTCACACGTCAGTAACGACTGTCTCACTGAAGGTCTCATTGTTTATGACGGTTCTCTCGATCGACACCACCGACTCGGTCCATTTTGCGAAACGGAAAATGGATATCTGAAATCTGTGTTTGATCCATTATTGACGTCATCAAACCGAGCGTATATCATGCTGTACTCGTACGCGAAAATTGGCGAGAAACAGCGGCGTGATATCAACATTCACATATCTGCATCAAAATGTAAGGGGATACATATTACACCATTTAATACGAGAAACATTTCCTATTCAAAAACTGGACTAGAGATACAAAAGCATGAATTTATCACATACACAAACATAACTGTTGATGTTAAGACAATACCACATGAATCATTATCACAATGTGCTATGATCGTGTTTCATTCAGAATTTCACAACATGCTTTATGTGTATCAGTTCATTCAGCTGAAAAGTACCAAAGTAGTTGTATACAAATATTTTGGAGGGTCATCCGGCGAACCAGATATTCAATTTGAAAATGTGGCGATAACAAACAACACAGCAATTATCAACATGGGCAATAGCATCTCAGACACTAATAAGTCAAACACTTGGACAGTAGGATTTACTAAAGTTATCATCGGCCACTTTAATCCAAAACCGGCAGCATTCATTCACGAATGCATGGGCAACACAACAGAGTTGAATCAATTCCCAGGCTTTATTTCAATCAATAACATGGTGAACAATGAAGGGGATACAATGAACTATCCATGTGTCTTCTCAATCGTGTGTCGATCAAATAAAAACTGTAACAACCGGCACTATTTTGAATTATATCTCGAGGTGTTTGAAGGGCGAATGCTGGAAATAGACGAACTTCCAAACAGGCGGAATACTGACAAGGTGATTAAAACTGAGTACAAAACAACGCGATACCGAACCACATATCGATCGTTTGCAGCACATGTTCTAAACATTAAGTATTTCTACGCCACAACTAAACTAGTGGTACCGAAAATTAGAAAATACAACTACGGTCTCCTCAAAATTCACTACCAAATAAAACCGTATAAAAACCCAACAAAAGCTGCAGGTTACACATTTCAATATGGTAATCATCAATACGTAATGCAAACAATCAACATCTTCAATGCGAAGTTAGATTTTGTGGAACATCCGTTTTCACACGCCAGAAAAGTGTGTAAGGCACTAGGAGGAAGCCTTCTGACAATTTCAACTACCGACGAACTCAACGCAGTTAAAACTCACTTGGCGACGGCAAACATCACGATGCGGATTTGGTTTAATTTTCCTAATTCCGTAAGTCTACAGCGGAATGTTCATATGGAGGATTCCATAACGTTTCTTCTTGACATGCACAAGATCATAAAATCGGTGAGGTACATTTGAAATATATAGGTTACAGTAAATCTGCAATTTCAGCATATGAGTCAGTGTGTTTATGTGCTGGGATGACTGGTAAAAAGACGTCTAGAAAACGAATTTTTGAGTCTATAAAGCTGGAATGAGATATTTTGCATATACATGCATTAGAGCATGACTGACAAAATCTGCACAATTATTTATTGTAATTTTTTTGGTGTTATTTCAAAATTTTTAGGCATATAACGAAAAAATCTGATCATTTGTTTGTATGTAACCAGGAAAAAAGGGCGCAATTCTTCAACTTAAAAAATGACATCAAAATTTGGTAATCACCTACCATGGCTACCATAGCAAGCTTCGGATTTCTTCGGATTTTTTCGAGAATTGGAGGCTAAGCGACAGAAAAATCGACGCAGAATGTAATGACGTAGAGCACGTTCTTTCACAAAATGTCAGTTGCACAGAAAACATTTTTTAATGAAACTTGATTGCACAAACAAATCGATGACTATTAAACGTGCAACTATTACATTGTCGTATGCTAGATGGAAGCGACAATTATTTTTCTCTAACTACATGCACAATACGAACGTGCCAGGTTTATAGACAGCAAACTTGAACGATATTTCAAGTCATCCCAGCACCTAGTTGTAGTACGGTGTTGCAAATAACGGTTAGGTAATGATTTTCTGAATAGGTACCCATTTTCTACAATTTGGCACTATTACTAATTAAGGTAGGTCCTATGCTATTTCGTGTGGTGACGCCAAAAACAGAGTTAACCCTATGTATGCGTTTAAGGTTATATACAAATTACAATGCTATCTGTATGGATGGTATGGTTATAATTAGCCTACGGCTGAGACTGGAGATCGTCACCGCGCACGTACGCTACATCGGTGTACGCCGCTATATTACCCATTAGTGTCCAATTATATTATTTAATTTAAATATCACTTACGGAACAACCTTTTTCCATCACAATTTGTGTAATTTCATGTTTTTTTCACGGGTTTTCTCATTATTTCTTCACAAATCGCAACACGGAAGTAAAGGGTAAACGTCAACAAGCAGCCTATAAGGCCAATTTGAATTTGCATTGGATGTAGTTTCTTCCCGCATGGAAATATGTTGACGGATAGACACACGTGTAACAAAGATGTTCATAAAATATCATTTAGAATCTCCTTGAATTTCCTTGTTTACGTTGTTCAATTTCTCAAAATCGGCGATGTGTGTTCAAAATCTGCCGTCATCGGTTAAAAAAAATCTCCCCGATCACCAACGGGAGCATGATACATTGAACAGGTCCGATCGTCATGAACACAATTTTGTGTTTCATTTACGTTGTTCAATTTCTCATAATCGGTATTGCGTGTTAAAAAGTTCCTGTGGCTTACTAACTAAAATCTCGCCGATCACCGACTGGAGCGTAATAAATTGAACAGTTCTGATGGCCATAAACACAATTTTTCAATTGATGTTTGATCCGAAAATTTTTGACAAAAACAGAAAGGATTGCACTTTTGTATAAAGGTGTTTTTGAGAAAACAGACAGCTGTCAGTTTCACTTTCTGACATTGTTAGATTTTAGTTGGTAAAAGACTTCCCAAGACAAAATCATAACATAGGCTTATGGTACGTATGTTTGTTACTTTACAGTTTACAATGTGGCGGGGTACACATGTATGCAGCGATACACCGGTGTATTGCGCACTGACTCATATGCAGATATACTGATTCATTTCAGTAAATCTCTAAATCAGGAATCTGCAGATTTACCGAAAAAAATAGTACTGTATATCTGCAAATATCCTGAAATTTGGGCCAAAAATATGTAATTTCGTTTAATGAAATGGTTTCTCATACAATAATCTATATAGGTATGCTAAAGCATGCCGCATGGAAGCATGGTTTTTGCACGATTTGAACCAGCGACCTCTCTTTCGAAAAGACAGGACATGCACTGACCACTACACCATGAGGTCGACGTGGTCCAAGAGTCCCAATGATGGGGTAGGCCTGCTGGTGTGGTGCAAATTACTTTACATCTTACAGTTGCATATCACTATGCATGGTTAACAAAATTACTGTATTACAGGAATCAATGTTACATTTGTAACGTACAAGCTGAAAACTTGGAAGAGTGGAAAAAACTGCATCTCACTACTCAAGAAAGTCAGATTTAATCGAATTGCCTTGCAAATCAGTTTGGAAAAATTGCATCTCAAACAGAGCGTGTCAGTGGTATACCACACTTTCACATGTGTCCATGTTGCCATGCATATGTGTCTTAAATGCGGGTGGAAAGCCCGCAAAAAATCCCTGCAAGTAACCCATGCCTCTCGATTGAAAGGCGGACGCTCTAACCACTACACCGTGAGCCAACTATATATTATGTCAGTGACTGGTGCCACTACATTCATTGTGCATCAGAGACTGCTGCCATACACCATGTGTCACTGACTGGTGCCACTACATTCATTGTGCATCAGACTGGTGCCATACACCATGTGTCACTGACTGGTGCCATACATTATGTGTTAGAGGATGGCTTGGTGCAGTAGCGGCGGACTAATGGTAGTTCCATGACTGTCCGTGACTGGTATATAGCCTACCTTAGTCAGTGACTCGCGTACAGCGCCTGGTGACATACATCGTGTGTCAGTGCCTGGTGACGTACATCATGCATCAGTGACTGGTGCCACTACATACACCATGTGTCAGTGACAAACATTTTCTTACTTTCTTGTCAGTTTTCTTACATATTTCTTACATGTTTCTTAAAGTAAGAAAATATTTTCTTAAAGTGAGAAATATAATATTTTCTAGGGAGTGACGTAAGAAAGATGAAATCGCGATTCTTGATTTAAGAAATAAAAATTCTTAATACAAGAAATTGTTTTTCTTAAAATTCTTAATACAAGATATTGTTTTTCTTATGAGATTTGCATTTTCGACTTTCTTACGTCACTCCCTAGAAAATATTTTATTTCTCATATTATTAAGAAAATATTTTCTCATTTTAAGAACGAGTAAGAAAATTAAGAAAATTATTTTTTTGTAGTGTATAATTGGCAATACTGTACGAAAAGCACCTACAGTGTGAACCACAGTCTTTGAAATCTTGCAGAATGTACATTATACATCATATGCAATCACAAAACTGGGTAAGGTAATTTTTTGTTTGTATTTAAAATTTAAATCCAAATCATTTGGACCAAATGTATAAATCTCTAAATTGCAATGAATACTAGATTACGTACCCAATTCCTTTGTAAAGACACAAGATTGTCTACAAATTGCAGATATTCTGAGCAGACAGTAACAGCGATTTAGACAATGTTATAATACAAAATATACTACCGTATAGTAACTTTCAAGTGGTATTTAGTGTTCTATTTCATATTTATTAATTCATTAATATATACAACTTACAAGCTTCACTAAACTAAGTCAATCAGCCAATGAATTGGGTAAATTATATAATTCACATTATACTCTCATAACAATGCAATATTATAGAACTGTATTTATATTAAAAAGTAAAATGGCAAGTTGGCAAATACATACCACTGCACCAGTAGTTTTCAAAACAGACCATATCAATGTTAATTTTAAAGATAATCAAGACTAAAATTAATGATGTTAACGAGGTTTTTTATGAATATACAACTACATGGATTATTATTACACTATAATCATTATTATAAAAATTAAACCCAATGGCAAATTTCTCTACCAAATAATTGTAGATAATATTTTGGCAGTCACAAATAATACACTTTATATTAATTCTTGCTATAACATTCAATGATCAAAACACCACATTGACCACACACTAAGCCGACATATTTGTATATTTAACAATATAATTGGTGTAGGCCTATGTATATTGATTAAATGTAAAGACAATATAATATAATATAAGGTAGTGTGTTCACTAAGACTTCTACACTGTAGAAGGGATTTGCAAAACTAAATAACACTTCAATCGCACTCCCAAAAGGACAATTAGCTGTTATAGCTCAAAGATTGTTTACTATTGTTAAAATACTACGAATAAAATATTTTAAACCTTGATTAAAATATGTATTTTTAATTAACACAATAAAATTTCATTGTAAATTTCAAATAAATTTAATATTCTGTAAACTACACAGCATAATATAATAAGATTGCATCTTTATAAACTTATCACATAATTACTATAGCAAAAACATTTTAGTACTACACTACTACTAATTTTATTATTACTACTATATTATGCTAAAGTGTTAAAATATGGTTCCTACTAAGGGTAATGAGCGACATTATTCGTTGTACTAAAAAGGAAGGATATTTGATAGGTACCATTTAGGCATAATATGTAGGCTATATTCTAGAAAATGAATATGAACTATATAAGGAGTCTAATACAAATAAATTATTTCCACAATGGTTGGTGTTTAAGTCTTCCATTTCTAGTAGACAATTAAATAAGACAAAATATATGTGATAACTACAATAGTTGATACTGTAACTGTGTTAAAATTATATACAGGAGTTTCTGTAAAGCAAAATAAATTTGCTAAAGTATATAGTGAATTAGTTTAACTACAGTATCCAATGATTAGATGCTTACTGTAAGCGGACGTAGCGGAGGTAAATTTTACAAAATCTCTTTAGGAAGTAAAATGTCAAAATTGGTAATTCAGAAAACAATCAACAATTTAAAGGAGGCCTAATGTCTAAAAATCCATTTTGTTGGTGGTATCTACTAGTATGCGTAATTGTTCTGGTAGTCTTACAGTATACTACCCTTGTAGTATAAGAGATAATCTACATGACACTATATTGCCACTCGTATCGAAAATTTTTCATTCCGGCACAGGACGTCTATCTAGGTTCTATAAACCTTACCGAATAACACATGCACCGCGCATCTATACAGTTTCGATATGTGGCACGATGTCATTGGTTGCTTATTAATCGCTAGCTTAAATGTACGCGGCATATCGAAATTGTATAGATGCCCGGTGTTATTCGGTAAGGTTTATAGAACCTAGATAGACGTTCTCTGCCGGAATTATAAATTTCCGATACGAGTACCAATATAGTGCTTTGGTATCATGTAGATCATCTCTTATACCACGATGGTAGTATACTGTTAGACTACTAGAATAATTACGCATTTGCTAGTAGATACTACCAACAAAATGGATTTTTAGACATTCGCCCTCCTTTAAGAGCATGGCTTTTGTATCATACCTAATTTGTAGTAACAGAGATGATGTAATAAGTAGAGACATAAAGTATAGCTATAACCATCCTTTCGCAGAGATGAAGGTGGTAAAGGAGTATAGTGTGCCCGGTGCACTTGGTGACGTCTTTGTACCTGAACCCACCGGTGAGCCTTGGAATATGTTTACTTCCCCTCGGATGACATCAGAACGCATGAGCTCTAGTTCTACTGGTTATACTGGTACTATGGCTGTGGTTACTGGGTCAGCAACTAGCTCCTCACACATCTCAACTACTGCATATAGCACAAGTACATATGGTACAAGTACATCTGGCATGTCTACTACATCTGGCATGTCTACTACATCTGACATGCCAAGTACGACTAGCACGCCAAGTTCTACTAACATGACGTCGACAACTAGCACGCCAAGTACAACTAGCACGCCAAGTTCTACTAACATGACGTCGACAACTAGCATGGTCCCAACTACCCACATGACGCATGCTGCTAGTACACCAAGGAAGGTTGATGATACAACCAGACGTGTGATGGATGGTAAAACCACATCGATCCATAAGGCAACAACATTTGTGGTTAAAACAACTGATATGGCTATGACAACTGGTAAGCCACCACACGGCACTTATAACTTGGGACACTGGTGAATGGAAATATAGTGTGATTATATAT
>WNLI01066328.1:0-11073 GCA_025802215.1 Wirenia argentea
AACAACACTTGGTTGAAGAAGTAAAATGAATGACCAAATGCTTTTGATGTAGGCCAATTTCAAACAGTATACTTAGTAATTTAAGTACACCATGCCAGATATATGGCCAAAGCTCAGGTATAATAGCAGGTCACATCTACAACATAACTTATTGGTATGTAAAGCAATATAACTGGTCGCCTTCATGGTATGTACAGTGATATAGCTGGTCATTGAACTTATATAGCATGCCCCCTTAGAATCCTAAACAGTGTGGCATCTCTACCGTTCATGTAGCCTATAGCTGGTCACCGCTACAACAAAACTTCATGGTATGTACCGGGTGTCCGAGAAGTACATGGCAATCCTGTTTCAGTTCTACATTACATCGTTAAAAGGCATACTGCATGGTATTATCCAATATATTCTGGTGCAATGTTATAATAGTAAACATTTCTCACCAGATTTCAATGATTTTACTGAAGACTTGATAGATTATGGATACCATAGACCTGGCATCCGACCGAAAACCACTTTCGACGCCGAGCACCTGCTGCGGGTCAATGTACGGACTGTGTAGTCTAACTAGCTTATTATATATCAGTATCTGCGTTTCTTATCTCATAAGCTGTGTACAATGGACCATGGTATTCGTATTTGTTTGATCAAATGGAGTAGCCTATCATTTTTTTGAAAATAATGTGCTACAAGCCTCACCATGTAGCTACGCCATGTCATCTGGGGCCTCTGTCTTCTAAACGACTCCAATTAGTCTACACTGAAATAGCCATGCTAGTGATGCAGCTGTTCCATTGGGCTTTTAAAACCATAGCTGGCTGGACTCTTAATTATATTGTGACATCTCTAATTTGGACTATGAGACTGTGTTAAATAAATAAATACTGTACGTGCGTTTGTATACCGTAAATTCACATTTGTCCACGTTGCCATGCACAGACATCTCATAATATGTGAGTGGAAAGCCTGGCAAAAATCACCCAAGGTTTTGTAAGATTCCAATTCACGACCTCTCGGACGAACAGGCAGTGCTCTAAGCATTGATTACATAAAAATGTTATTATTTATTACTTCAGGTGGATGATGAAACAGTACTACACAACATTCCCTACATAGGGGATGATATGCTAGAAAAGGATGGCCTCTTCATTCAAGAGTTACTCAATAACTATGAAGGGAAGGTAGGTTATTATACCCATTACATTACTGTACGATGTTTTTCATAGGATGAGAGCTTGTAACGTGTTGTGAATATAGATAGCTTTTGTGCTACTTGTGCAGCTATTACGTGCAGAGGTCTATAGCACGGCGCCGGTAACATTGAATTTTACGGGCAGTGTATTTGTTGACCACTACTTTCCTATTGAGTATTGAAATTTTTTTTCAATCATTCGAGACTCGACACGCCAAAATGAGTCCTAATGACCCAATCACATTGCTGTTTTTAGTGTCTTGTACTGCTGGCTTCGAGCTTTCCAATGATACCAAAAATCATTTGTGGCGTCCAATAACTTATCGAAGTATACCCTGTTAACCATGCCCATGTGAAAAGTGACAAACCTGAGAAACAATGGTATGCATGAAAATTACCTTGCCCAATTACTTATTATAAATAAGGAAAAATATAAGTACCATTCCAACATGACCTTAGTAAGACACTTTTAGTTACTATATCACTACAAATAATGTTATTTTATGATAACCATATGATGTAACAACAAAAATATCTTCTTTTTTTTGCTCATTTTTTCCTTATAGTCCCCAGCGAATTTGGACTCATTTTGGCATGAGCAGTCACATTTATGTATCACGGATAGTCGGATACTACACCGAGAGTGCTGTGACCACGCCAATAGAGTTAAAGAAAGTGAGGGTTGTAGTAAATTATTCTTTGACAGTTTTATCCCACTTCAAATGTACATTCATGTGCTGTTAACAAGGTGCATGACCCAAAAAAGCACAGCCCTGACATTAAGACCGATGCGATTCACTCATCCATCCATTCATTCATATGTTTACAAGATATATGACCCGAAGCAGTGCACTTAGTGCAGGTCTGATACGATGTTTCTTGTCTCATAGATTCATTCATTCTGGTGCAGTATATGACCCATTCATCCATTCGTTCGTTCGTTAATCATTCATTCATTCATCCATTCATTAATTCATTCATCTTGACAAGGTACATGACCCCAAGAAGCACAGCCCTGACACTATGACTGATGAAATGCTCCACTCACTTATCTCCAACATTCTGCAGAACTGTCCGGATTCCAGAGCAGATTTAGGTAAGTCAGTCACTTTCCTTCATAAATATCACACTTTCATATTTATCAGTCATTTGAGGAGACATAATAATTAAAATGTTTAAGAGTTCCATCAATGGCACTTAAGTAGTTATATAGTGGCATTTTCCTTATTAAAAATGGTTGCAGGCTGCTGCAACACTGGACACTGGCACCTCACACACCCAAAATTTTCTCAAAATCTACAATAAATGTAAATTTGGGGATAAAAAATGTTGAGGTCTACTGGTCTATGTAATGTATTTTACAAAAAAGTATGGTGTACTAATGTTGTAAGACACCCATAATTTTGACAGTGTCGAAAGAGGCAAACATTTTTTTCAGTGAAATTTACTATGGTACAAATGTATTTTCCGTACGTCTGTGTACCAACTGTGTCTGTGTGTGCAGAAGCGGAGATGAAAGAGGAGATAAAGATGCCAAAACAGGAAGTGTTTGTTGCCATAGCGCAGATGTTCCCTGGCAGGGGAAGTGCTCAGGTAAATGATAATACTGTACAATAATAGCTAGACGTTTTATTTGTTGCTCAATAGTGAATACGATTCCACTGTGTGGTGGTCTCCAATTCTGTGGTGGACACTGCGCTAGTGAGGTAAACTCAGACACACAGACTGACAGTGCCGCGATCCAAATTGGCCGAAAGTGGATAATTTTTTAGTTTTAGGAAGAATTTGTTTGTGTAGTTGTAGTCCATTCCTGCTAACATCTAGTCAACAGACACATAGGAGTAATTGATATTAACATAAATTGTTATTAGCAGGAATGGCTCTAAATGAATAAATTATCAACTAAATTATGATTTTAGATATAGATACTGTATTGCTATCCACAGTTAAGTAGAACAGTAATATTATAATGATATGTATGCTGCATGCATATCTAGTAATTTATCATAACAGTAGTGACACATTATTCTTGACGTATTTCTAATTTTAAAGGCGGAAAGATGTCGTTTTATGGCAGCCGTAGCAGGTTGATTAACAAGATTTTTTAATTAAAAGTGGACATTAAAGGTCCAGTGACACCATACATAACAGCCCACATAGCACACATACATTTCCCAAAAATACAGCCAACTTGAAGAGAGCTTCACGTATTCCTATAGTTGATACATCCGTACATAGCCTACAATCTCTGTCCCAAAAGTGAAATTTATGTGGTTTCGACCCTTGAATAAAAACCGCGCGAAATTATCTACGTAATGCATTACCATGGACATAATATAAAGAAATGGGACTTTTACCAGATTCACGAACGTTTTATTTTCATGAATCAATTTAAGTACGTCATTTTATGTCATTTGATTTTGTTAGGTCTAATTTACCAATAATTTGCTGTCCGTGGACTTTTAAGAGGAATATTTTGGTACTATGAAAAAGTTAATACTGTATTAACAGAAAATTGCTTGTATCGAGATTGATATTAACTCACTCTTTTATCCATGAAATAAAATATTCCAGGCGATACAGGAGATATACCGAGAGGCGTGTGAGGCAGCAGAGACCACCAGTCAAACTTCGGAATGCACCCCAAATATCGACGGACCAAACGCTCAGTCTGTGCCGCGTGAACAAACGATGCACTCATTCCATACTCTGTTCTGTCGACGGTGCTTCAAGTATGATTGCTTCCTACATCGTGAGTACAGGGTTGTTAAAAAACTTTTTATATATAAAACAAAAACAAGTTTTGTGTGTTTTGAATGGGTTTTTTCTCTAGATATTGATATTTAATAGCAAAATTTGGAAAGTGCCCCAAATATCGACGGACCAAACGCACAATCTGTCCCGCATGAACAAACGATGCACTCGTTCCATACTCTGTTCTGTCGACGATGCTTCAAGTATGATTGTTTTCTCCATCGTAAGTACCTTTAGTCAAATCCCCTATTTATTACATTATATTATTGTCAAATATATTTCACGAGCTGTCCGAATGCACCCCGAACATTGACGGTCCAAACGCACAGTCTGTCCCGCGTGAACAAACCGTGCACTCATTCCATACACTGTTCTGTCGACGGTGCTTCAAGTATGATTGCTTCCTACATCGTGAGTGCTCATGTGAAAAAATCCCCTCCTTTATTTACTTCATATCATTGTCAAAAATAGTCAGGAGGTGTCTAGGCCATAGTTTATAATTCATGACAACAATGGGGCCTTGTTGTGTGATGTTTTCCAACCCATGCTGCACTGCGATACATTGCGGTAGGGTGTAATGTTGTAAATTATCCTAAAATGCTATCTTTTCACTATCCAAAGATTATCGTGAGTTTCTTTAGTCATATTTCGCCATTTCCATTCCTATAATCTCTTTTCTTCTTTTGCGTGTATTGTTTACTCTATCAGAATCCAATCTGCCACGTACGGACTGAACCCTCTCATCAACTCATGCAGTGAAAGCAACTTTCTTTTCCTTGATGAAATTTGAGGTAGACTATTCAAACTGTTGTATGGCCTTTCAAAGACCTCAAATTCTGTCCTAACAACCGTAGACTGGCACCCAATTTCAAACTCACTTCGCCATGGTGCATTATAAATGCGATATAACAAACATTTTGTATTTTGGAGGTGGGAAATACAAGATATCCATGACGATGTCATTGATATCTGGGTACATATACTGTAGCACAGACAATAGTCAATAATAATTGCATGACGTGATGCCAAAGACTTCCCGGCCATTAATATCAGTCTCTGACGAACTGTGTATCTGTCAATATTGCAACGGACCTGTATGTTTACAGCATTCCGACCCACCCCAAGCATGACCATGCGCAAACTGCCTGAGAAACGCACCGATCTTGAACCCTGCTCCCCCACCTGCCACCTACACTCAATCGTTAGTACTTTCTTAATAAATGATTGATTAAACGTTTTATTTGTAAACAAATACAAACGGCCTACAGTGGAGGTCTAATGGAGTACACAATTTTAACCATTGATACCGGTACACCTGAGTACATCTATAGGGGTATGGGATATCACTCAGAATACAATTTTCTCTCCATCCAGGTTGATTGTTTGCATTAGGTACTTGTATGATCATGATTAATCATTTGGAGAGCTGGAGGCTCTCATAGGTCTATGGCCACGCCAGGGGTTATTTTTGCTGCCTCCTCTGTCCACCCATCTGGTTCGAGTATGGCCATGAGGACATGAGCCCACCCATCTGGTTCGAGTATGGCCACTAGGACATGAGCCCACCCATCTGGTTCGAGTATGGCCACGAGGACATGAGCCCACCATCATACATTTCTCATTCTTCCATAAAACGTGTTGAAGCTACCAAAGTTGTTTGGTTAGACCTACGCGGGACATTTTCCGACATGATCTCGCCAGTTAATAATTGATGCGCCATATTCATAGCAAGCAACATCTTTGGGGCACATCAAGCTTATGCAGTACGGTGTCTGAAACCGGCCATGTCTCCGCTCCGTAAAGACGTGTCGGAATGACGGCAAACAACCTACACTTGATGCCACCAGATATCTGCTTGCACCTGTGACGTATCCGAGCAGGAAGCCCCATGTCACACATGGTTCCCAGATTAATGCATGCCTGCACTTCACTCTAGATGGATGGATTAGCTGCAATTCACTGCCCAAGTAGCAAAGACCTCCACCCGCTATATCTCGTCTCCTTCAAGCATAATTTGCTGGTATGGATTGGCTGTGGGACCGGTTTTAGCAACACTGACACTAAGAGCCCATCTAGCACACTCAGTAGCCAAGATTACTGTAGTAACTTACCTAGTAAAAATCCTATTTACAGAGCCGAACGTCAGACATCCCCAGCAAAGATCGGGTATCCCCGGGCCGAGGAAGCAAACGGTCGCCACGAGCCCAGTCCCCCGCTGGTGCCACCACCTGGACAGGAGCCGAGGAATCGTTATATCGAGTCCTTCATGACGCGTTCAGAAATGATTTCTGCTCCATCGCAAATGTGATTGGCTCAAAAACGTGTACTCAGGTTGGTTCAAATTTTATTACAGTAGTATATACCTCAACTAAACCGACTATTGATGATTTTTGACATTTTTAGATGGCGGGATGATATAAAAAGATACCTAGAAAACAAATTTTGGATTTTAAAACAACATCTATATATTTACCATACAAATTCTTTTTTTAACATAACTAACTTTAATACATGTCACAGGATTTTAACATTTACATTTATTGTAATAAAATTATGTTCAATATTTTTAAGCATATGACACAATTGTCTTGATGATTTTTTGTTTGTAACTAGGGCCATGTTTCTTCGACTTCTAAAATAACACAAGCAAAATATGGTAAGCATCCATGCAATGAATCCAGTAACAATATGACTGGACAGTGGGAAGATCCCTATACTGTGACATTGTCATTCGACTTTTGATAATGGCGGCTGATGGACCTCGAAACGTCTAGGTGATTGAAGTATAATTTTATAATTTGGTAGTGTAACATACAGCTGATTAACTATTAGGTGCTGGGATGACTTGTAAAATGACGTCTAGAAAGCGAATTTTGGGGTCTATGACCCTGGCATTTAGATATTTTGCATATACATGCATTACAGCATGGCTGACTTACATGCAGGGATGTTTTGTTTTAAAACATTGTTTTAAAACATGGTGTTTTAAACGTGTTTAAAACACTTTAAAACAAACATGTTTTAAAACAAAAAACAAAAAAACAAATTTTAGAGTTGAATTTACAATATTATAATCTTTTCTGAATCACCCAAACAGCACTGAATGTTATCTAGGTTAATGTGTGTGCTGTGTATTGTGTACACAAAGGCTTCATACATGGCATCAATGCCCAAGGGTCATTAGGGGGCTTATCTAGTTCAAGTTCATAATATTTTATTGATTAGATAGCTATTGTAAAATGTTAACAAAAAAGACAGGCTTATCTCTGGCCAGTCAACTCCTATCCGAGCCACCTTTCATGAGAAAGTGTGAACTTTCTTTGTCAGACAGGGTATGTCATGCTGACCATGCAGTTGCTTGAATAGAGGGTGAGTATAAATATAGATTGCTTCACTGATATAAAGTTATACAAAACTACACATAATGGTAACTGAATAGGTATAATAGAGTGAGGTTGTATTAGTCAGACACTGTCTGAGACAGTGATTTTCCTGTCTGGTCAGTGATAACAGAGTGGGTCACAGAGTTTTCACAAACAGTCTGGTCAATCGTTCATTCGCTGACAATGGTTGTTATTATGATACTTTCATAAGACTGGTAATGATCTCCGATAATAGCTTGGGTTGTGATATCGTGGATTGTGTCTTGGAGTTGGGTGATGGATATCACTGGTCGACAATGCAGCTTTCAATCAGAAATTTGTAGTTACAACTAATGTTCTCTGACTAAATTACATCTCAGTACTATTCCTTTCAACACGTAGAGTTCTAAAGTTGTCATGTTGGGTCCGTTCTCTATCTGTCTGTAATTGGGTAGGTATTTTGGGTAGTTATCTGGTCTATCTGGTCATTGATGATGATGGATTTGTACCAGAGATGAAAAGTTGAGTTTTGCTCAGCGGGATCATTGATTAAATCTTGTCAGTCATTATTTGGACCACTGATTGAGTTGCCTTCCACACACACACACACACAAACATACCCAGTAACCAACAAAATTTTGCGTAATCTAATAACTTGCATATCATACATATATGATATCATTATATCATATTATTTGGCATTAATTTGACAAAGTGAGAGTGGTAAATTAGATTATCGTGCTATGCGTAAAGCATGTTAAAAACTTATGGCTGCACTTACACAAGTCAGTGACTCAGTATATTATCTACACATCTATGCCTCGCGAATCGAAGATGACGTCGACAATACCATGTTATCACTATCTCCAACCAAAATTCTAAACCCTGGAGTAGAGGACATTTTCTCTACTTTCCGTTTGGTTCATTCAACAAATTAGGTGAACTATTATAGATTGGGTGTTACAATATACAGTACTAAACAATACTTTACATCTATAAAACTGTTCATGAATAGTCAGTACATATGTAATACGTTTTGTGATCAAGTCTATAGTACATCTTTCAATGAATAAAAAACATGTTTTAAAACAAAACAAAAACATTAAAAAACATGTTTTTTGTTTTTTTCATAAAAAACATGTTTTTTAACATCCCTGCTTACATGCCACGGGATATTAAACAAAATCTGCACAATTATTTATTGTTAATTTTTGTGTGTTATTTCAATATTTTTAGGCATATAACGAAAAAATCCGATAATTTGGTGTATGTAATCAGGAAAAAAGGCGCGATTCTTCAACTTAAATGACGTCATAAAAATTTGGTAATCACCTACCATGGTTACCAACCTTCGAATTTCTTCGGATTTTTTCGGCGGTGTGCAACAGCCACATTTGAAAATGTGAGGCTTTAATAGCGGCAGAAAAATCGACGCAGAATGTAACAAAATGTCAGTTGCATACAAAACATTTTTTTAAATGAAACTTGATTGCACAAACAAATTGATAAATATTAAACGTGCAGCTATTATATTGTCGTACGCTAGATGGAAGCGAGAATTATTTTTCTCTAACTACATGCACAATGCGAACGTGCCAGATTTATAGACAGCAAACTTGAACGATATTTCAATATCCCAGCACCTATATGACAGCCTTTAGGCTCCCTACATGATGACAAATGTTCCGTAAAATGGTTGAGTAAATGAAAACTCAATAGGGTACGACATCCTAGACATCCTATATAGACCGAGAATGGTCCTAGATACATTTATGTGTGTGGCTTTTAGATTGTATTCGCATTAATAAGGCCAATAAGGCCATCTAGAGTTTAACAATGTTTTCTTTCAATTTTTACAGTATGTACAATTTGACAACCTTAGGACTCTTGTGTACAAACCAAAAAAACAAAAATTAAAATGTACATATTTTAGGTAAAAAACGGAATATTATATAATAAATAATTGTTATGTAAATATGTAGGCTATTGTACAATGTGTACATATACGCCTACAGTTAATGTGATAATTATTGAGACATAAGGGAACATACAACTTGTAGATTAGCACTATACCGGTCTATACAATTTAAATTAAATAATTCATAGTTTTGTGAACTGTACATCCAATTTTGTGCAAAATAGCATTAGTGTTAGCACTATCATTACAATTTAGAATATTGGCCAGATGGCTAAGATTCCATTAATGTGGCAAAAAATATTGTAATTGGCTATAACTTTGGCTACAAAATACTACCATAAACTAAAGTTTTATCGGAAAAGCTTTGCATGTACGGTTACTATGGTAGGTAATTTGGCGAAAAATCTGAAAGGTATTATCACTGCTGCACTGCAGCTTTATTTTAGCAGATAAGATTTTTCGAGGATATACAATTATAGGCCTGCCCTACCGTATATTAAAACATGTACATGATAAATAATATCACAAAATTATATGCAGTTTGCTTGTGTCCTGTATAGTTATCCCTCCGTAGTAGCCAAATGGTTAATATATTCATTTAACCCTTTCACAACCACTCAACCAGCCACATTACAGTATGCATGTTTGAACCAATTGCAGTAGCGAAAGGGTTAATTAAAGTCTTAAATTATTACCTGTACAAATCTTAGTAACTCATAGAGTTAATTTTCTACGACTGAAATCAGATAACCAAGTAGTGACATAAATAATATACTAGTCCAAAAAAGAAACGCCTTTTTAATTTACATGTTTATTGCAACACTATGCCTCTCTGGGGAAACACATAGCCAGGGGCTGCAGCGGCGAACCCAAAATTCTCTGCCGCTTCAGCCTCACCAACATTCCCCCGTCTCCAGGGTTCTATCAATAGTCAATACTCCTCTACGGGTCACAAACATGGACTTTAACTGTGGATCTATCACGACGCCTCGCCGCTTTTCATCGTACGTACCTACCCCGCATTCTCAAAATCAAACGGTTTTACGATGTGTCCAACGCCAACCTCTACCAACGATGTGGTGACCCCTCTCTAGTCACTTTAGTTCGCTGACGTCGCGTACAACTCCTAGGACAATTTGCGTCTACCACCAAATGTCCCTGCCCACCAAATGCTAACAGACGCATCTACGTAGACCCGCCCCACTCCCCGGATGGACACCCACGTGTCACCTGGTCTGCTCAACTATCCACCATACAACCCATACAAGATCTCATGCGTTTGGCTGAAGACAGACGGAGTTTCCGGTCCCTGGTCGCTACGGTCACGTGATGGCTTCGTGGGGAAAGGAAGTAAGTATGCCTAAACTAATATAATTACTGTAACTATCGGGTATAAACAACACGTAACATGTAACACACAACATGTAACCTCAAGATGCCACTATGAAAGCTCAGCTTGCCTCAGAAAAATGGGTTACAAGATGGATGAATTTAAAGGTAAATTTTAACAAAATTTCAACATTTGTGTTATTCCTCTTTGCAACATACCCCTACTCCTCACTACAACGTGACGGCAGATTGGCATGCTTGAGGCGGGTATGCATATGGAGGACTGCACCATCTAGCGCATCTTTGGGATGTCCCTAGGCCAATGTACAGTCAAACACCACCAACAATTCGCGACGAACTGATTGACGCACCAATAACTAAGTCTGATCGACGTACCAATAACCAAGTCTGATCGACGCACCAATAACCAAGTCTGATCGACGCACCAATAACCAAGTCTGATCGACGCACCAATAACCAAGTCTGATCGACGCACCAATAACCAAGTCTGATCGACGCAC
>WNLI01066439.1:0-11071 GCA_025802215.1 Wirenia argentea
AATGAAGAAAAGAGTATGCACGAGCAATACAACTAAATTTCTAGAGCTTGAAAGGAATAAATAGTAGATAATGTTATGAAATTTATAAAAGCCAGTAAAAGCCGAAAAAGCCAGTAAAATCCGGTTAAAGCCAGTAAAAGCCGGCCGGCCGGCTTTTACTCAATCAGCCGGCTTTTATGCCAACCCTGGTTTGAAAGCCTCGGGAAATACCCTGTACTGTATGCCGTAATGTATGGCCGCAGCCATGGTGTCAACCACCAACTGTCGATTGACAGGGCGGCATGCAAACCACTACGATGAGTCGATGACCACATTCAGTAGTTGTCACCTTTCCTGGTGATGTCTGACTAGCGACCATTTACCACCTGAGATCCTTGGCTACAACTCGGTACAGTCCCAAGCCAGTGACGACCAGTACGGTGTTCATCCCTGTTAATGAGTGACCAACTGACCATTACCTTCCAAACTGTTACCCTACTGACCATGTTGGTTGACCAATGACCATCTATGTTTCTCTGTTTCAGACGAGATACTGTAGACAATAGACATCCCGACACTTGACAACTTGACACTCAGAAGAGAGTGTCTACATTCCATCTACATTGTCGTTGATGAGTGACCATTATCCTCCTGACTTACTCTTCTGACCATGTTGATTGACTATAGATCTATGTTTCACTGTTTCAGATGAGATCGATATTCTCTGGTACGTATTCACAAGCGAGTGATGTCCATGTACAGTACTTTGTTCATTCATGTTAAAGTGACAATTCCCCCTCCTAACTGTTACCATCCTGACCATGTTGTTTGACCATCTATGGTCTGTTACAGAAAAACATCGACATCCTCGGGTACAACTCAACACACTCACAACTTGAAGTCTACCATGTGTATTCAATGCTGATGTCTGACCAATACCTCACTGTTACCCTCCTGATGATGTTGTTTCACAGTTTGACCATCTACGTTTCTCCTCTTTCAGACGAGATAGACATCCTCGGGTACAACTCAACTCTCAGAATTAGGCAACAAACTCCTCTGCTTATTCTAATCGCCTATCCTCTTAATGCTCTCGTGATCATGATTTTATATTTGACCACCTATATCGGTCTGTTTCAGACGAGATCGACATCCTCGGGTACAACTCGACACACTCAGAAGAGAGCGACGACCACAGTAGCGTGGGTAGCGGCGGCTTCGGTGGCGTGTCCAACCTTCGTCTCTCCATCTCATCCACCGAGGGTCTGTGAGTGTTGTCCGTCCCGTGAGTGGACGTACGACCGTACGCGCCGCAGCCTAGATACTAGATCATAGATAATATATTTGTTACTCGTTACTCGCACTCGTAGATCGTGTTTGATCGCGGTCGGCGGTCGCGCTCGCTCACGCGGACTCCAACCTGGCAGCAAACTCTCACAGTAATAACATTTATATACTGGATTATTTAATATTTATTGTTGTTGATATGGATGTGATTGCGTCGTTGTGACGTGCTATATACAGACTACCTTCTACCGCTATATACGGACTACGGACTATCCTCTACCACAGTGACGTTCTACATGTACAGTAATACAGACTTCTCGCTACCAAGTATCGTACGCTGTTCGACGTTCGTCATTCACGCTCCAAGGTGATGTTATCGTCCATGCGGCTTCTATTGCGATACCAAGTATCGTGCTATCATCATCATGCCGCTTCATATCCGGCATCATACCACAAGTTATCACTCACGCTTTACTTTTCACCGTACATACCGATAGATGAAAAGTATGCTGTCCAATCATTCTCACTGGTTTGTGACGTGTAGGTGATGACAAAGTACTTATCACCTAATGGTATTATAATATACTTCATGATTCATTCGTCACCAATCCATCCATACTGATATTTTACTCACATCATCGATATTGCTTAACCCTTTCACTGCCAATTAATTCCATCTTTTTCATTCAACTTTAATCAAAGTTGGCAGTGAAATGGTTAAGAAGAACCATGTGCTAAAATGGGCTATTTATTTTACAAATTACAATGCACAAGAAGGTACTTAGTCCATATTAGCGCTTGGTCCTTCGACTCAATGTATCCGTCGTATGACTATCAATGTATCTGTCGTATGTGCAATTGAAAAATCGGATGTTTTACCTTGATGATGTCATCGATTGTGCAGACTGCTCAGTACCACATTTATGATGTCATCGATGGTGCAGTACCATGTTTCATATGAATTGCATGTGATGTTATTGTGGTGTCATTGATTGTGGAGTATAATATTTATGTTATGATATCACATGTTTCGTATTGCCACAGTTTGAATAGATTATTACATAGCTAACATCAAAATCTGTTCTACGCAATTTTGTGACATCATGGCGAAACTGCACTCATGTGAGTCGCGTCGGTAATCGGTACACAATTATACAGTAATGTATCAAACATGTCATTATCATATCATCATCATTTATCCATTTCATTTCACGTGTAGCATCATAGAAATTTTTAATTAATATTTTTAAGTACGTTTCGGAGGTAGAAAAAATGACTTTACATCAAACGGTGGATGATTGGAGAGAGAAGACCGTAATTAACATTTTTTTGAAAAACGTATTTATTTTCCCATTGACCTTTTTGATTGAAATTCATTTTTTCTCTGCTGAATGTGTATCTTCGATGTTGTGTATTTGTTATAACAGAATTCAGAATATGACTTTGTTGGATGTGATTTGAAATTATGTTTTAAGTCGAGTGTGTATAGGTCCATTTGGCATTCAGAAATAACCAAGTTCATCGAGTGAATTTAATAAAAATTCGCTCAATTTTAAATGGCATAATAAATTCATTTGGCACCTGCAATTTTATTAAACTCAATTCAAACACAATCGACTTTTGAAACAGTTTTAATATGATGGGTCTGACAGACTGACACATTAATACTAGATGCCAGATATTTATAGTAGTTTAACAATTATTTAAAAAAATAAAAATAAATAAAACTACATACAATAAAGTGGTTTCTATACCAAGGAATCTTAGAGGAGATATTATTTATACGAGAATAAACTAAATTTTTTTACCTTGCATGTAAAATGGACCTATATAATCAGTAATGGGACAGAATCCTTTACTATTGCAATTTGTTACTCAGTAACAATCTCTCAAAATTAAAATGGTCAACCACTTTCCCCTTTGAAATTTATGTGATATGTTGCGTATTGAGCCTTACATTAATTTGAGTTGTATAAAATTGTTTTAATTTTAACACAACTTTCCACAGAGTAAAATTTTCTTCTCATATGTCAATTATTACCTAAAAAGGTTTTTTATATATTTCAGTTAAATCCCCCGATATACTTCACATTGTAAGAATCGATCAACTAATCGCGATAGTAAAGGAAAATGTCACGTCCCGCACGAGTATTCTCAGTGTGTATAGTTTAGTGCCAATATCTCATGTGTTTTGTACCTCGGCATGTTGTACTCTATTGTTACGCTTTTGTTTGGGCCACCTTGAAACGTTTACACTGTCAAATTATAGTTTGGACCCTGAGTCCTCAGCTATTTGCTACCACTCCAATTGCCCATTGGCCATTACTGCCCGTAAGTGGATGTAAGAGACCACCGGTCCCTAAAGTTGTTGCTATACTTGCGAAGCGAAGTGAAGTTAATTGATTCACGCCAGTTTCATAGCTTATCCAACCTTTAAAAAATGTGTGCATTTATATACTGCACTTTCAGAATCTGTCCATGTTGCCATGCAGGAATCTCGCAAATACGAGTTTGCGCGCCCGGGAAAAATCACACGAATGGTTGCAGCCTAGGCGCGAACCTGTAGCCGAAGTGCCTGTCGATTGATCATTGACAGGAACCGGTGTGCTAACCACTACACTTGCCGCTCTAAACTGTGAGAATGTAAGGCAGATCTATCGAGCGACTGTCATTGCTTGTGCTGCATGCGACAATGACACTTTAGGAAATGAAAACCAAATTTTTTTAACTAATTTTTCATGCATACATTCATTTTGCATTGCATAGGACATTTTGTAAACGTTTCACGGTGGCTACTTTGTTTTGTACAGTACCTGGTGTAAACTAAGACATTGTTATTGACCGTCGGTCAACCAACCCGCCCATTCACTCGTTTGTTTGTTAAAATCATTGTTAGGTTAGAAATCGAGGTATAAAAATCGAAATCGTTAGCCAAAACTTTGTGAATTTGGTACAATTTTTTTATTTTGTTGACACAAAAATCGAGTCAATTGTTAGTACGAAAGTTGTTGACACAAAAATTGTAACCATAAAAGTTTTTTATAAGAAATATGAAATAAGTTTGCATGTTTGTGACTATTCGTATGAGCAGATTGGGGAATATTTCAATATTTTGTCAACACTAATCAATTTTTGGCATGAATTTTGCATGATCAATACAAATTTCATTGATGAATCGATAAAACAGCTCATTCGAAATTTGACAAAGAAAGATGAATGATAAAAGCTCTAGCCTAATCGTTTTACAATTCAAGAAGTATTTTAAATAATTGTGAAGTTGACTCGAGTAAATTTCAGCCAAACAATTTCTGTAAAATAATGTACCACGATTGCAACAGGAGAATCGATCATAATCATCATCAATTCTTGTCAACACTTCAAAAGTGAAAACTATATATCGCTTCAAAAATATATAATAATTTTGTGTGATGCATGAAAATAACGAAGCTTCAAAAATGACTTGACTGATTCCTCGTAAACTCATTCGCCAGTATTCCGTTGTAAACTTGTAACCATAAACATAGACGATAATGCCCTATACTACCTCACCATGAGATTATTATTACAAAAATTACAGTTATAAATTAATACATATCCCGCTTGAGCTTTCCTGGTCACTATTCTGATGTATTAATTTACTTATAGCTAAAAAATCCCGAATCTCTAATCCAAATCGGTTTTAAATTAGCTAAAAAGTGATTATGAATTGAAAAATCTGTAAGTAGCCTAATTGCTTTTCGATTTTACAGACTTCAATAATTGTGTCACTTGTTTTTTGTGTAATTTTTGCTTTAGTTACGCCTTTACTTCGGACACTCTGTGATTTGCGATTATGCTTTTTACAACATTTTAATTAATAATTCCATAGATTTAAAAATCGATTGTATTCTTTCGCTGCCGGCGGCTGTAGAGAGAAGCTTTACAGATATTGTCCTAATTATATGTTTTAATATAATTCATATATTATACAGTATTATCCTTAGATGTTCTTACTATATAGGTCCTACCTTCAACATGTAAGATAATGCTTGGAAATTTATTACAAGGTTAAATCTAGAACAAAATCTGTTACTGTGATAACTCTAGTGCAATTGCTATACTGTATATTATTGAATTCTATTTTAAATTCTAAAATGTAGTATAGTTGGTATTAAATACAAGAATTGTAACAGTTAGTATTTTAATCTAGTAAATAGTGGTAGCCCTACTTAAATCGCAGACTCTGTCAAACTGTTATCATTTACGCATGAAACTGAAACTGTAATTTCGTTACGACATTTTGAAAACTGTCCTCCTTTTTAAATTATATCTTGTTTATAAATTTATCATATTATAGTGAGTCACCTTTTAAAAGTTGGATATTAAAATTAAAACACGCCTCAATTTACTGACATGTAATCATACAGGATTGTTCATTTATAGTTTTAACGCATATAAATGCCTTTTAGGCATGTCTAGCTATAATTACGCTGTTTACAACTCGCTTTACAAATCGCATCCACTTATACTGCTCAAGCGTGCGTAAAAATTGATATCCAGTTTTTGAGTCATAACCTCCATGTGTCATCAAAACACATGCATCGCCATCACGTGACACTTGACATGTGATACAAGATACTTTACACCACAATGATCTCATTTTGTGTGACTTTTGTGCTATTTTATCCTTATATAAGTGTAGGGTCTAAGCAAAAACCGGTCATGTGACATTTTATGGGAATGTCCTAAAAGTAACATGATTGTTTTTTTCCTTAGGGCCTTCACCCCGTCTTCATTACCAATCATTATTATCTGATTTTTATGTTTTTGAATCATGTTGTAACGTTCATTGTCATTATCCCATTTCAATGTGTTCTTCATCAGTGTATACTTGTGGAAAAACGAAACACACGGGTATTCCGGGGTAAGATACAGTACAACTTTTGTACCCAAACGGTTCGATTTCTACTAGTGTACTATTTAATTCATTTCATAACAAAACACTAACAATAATTTATTGGCATTTTGAAATTAATAATTTTATAAACAAAAAACAACATCTGTTCCCTTTCGTACAAAGTATGAAAGGTAATATTTCACTTTGTCATTAAATTTATTATTTAATTTTAATGCGCAGTATTACTGTTACATACCTACCACCAGTGATATAGTAATATGTAATATAAATAAATTAATATAATTATGTAAAAGATCTTAATATATTATTTAATATTTTACCACCACATTAGCTTTCAAAGTGCTACAAAAGTAGAATAATATATTGAATTTTTAATCATAGATTTTTAACCAGAAATGTATGTAGTTTTATGTCTATGACTCTATGTATTAACTAACATTTTTATTGCTGTTTTCTACTTATTTATTGACGTATTTATTGAACTATTTATTTATTTATTTTCTCACATAGGCTATTATAAATGAAGGTATCTACTGGGAGTAATTACATCTACCCCTTAATATGTACATTTTGTAATTAAATAATATAAATTAACAATAATTTAAAATAAGGTAATATTTATTGAAGTTGCGTCAATAAAATAACGATAACAAATTCATTATAAAACTAAAAAAAGTGTAGTAGAATTCTGCACGGATGTATGTATAAGTAAAATAAATGCAAGTTTTGTATATATTTGTGAACAACATTGTAATATAGCCTGATATGAATTTTGAGTACAGTATGGTATACCACAGTATTCCGTAAATACAATCTGGGCAAGTTAGGCAATATGAAAAACTATTGTTTAGTTTGATTGAACAGTAAAAAGTGGAACCGTAAAAACTATTATTATGATGGATAAGTCGCAAAAGCAATTTTTGGCAGAGATTCCTACTTGGTTCATACACCTACAACAACACCTCACAAACGATCATTTGTTATATATTGTTTTTACCTCATTTTTGTTTGCCACTTCTGAGTCAGTTATCGGAGAGAAAATAGCATTATCGGAAAAAATAGCGTGAGAAAGTTGGTTTGACACGTTTCGCTCTGGCATCTTGTCAGGTGAATACTGAATACCTATACGTGGCGCTATAATCTCCTCTTTCTATAACGATAAAACCATTTGACGTTATTATATTTGTTTTTTCTTAAAAATAATTCAGGCAACATCATAATAAAACTATAAAACGCACAAGTTTTAAGTAATAATAAAGGATGTTGATAGTTGAATGTTGATGTTTTTATTTGAACCTTTTTCTAAATGTGAATTCATGTTTGTGGAACTATATTTTTTGATAAAAAATCTCAACTGTATTTTATGTAGTCCTTCATAGAAATTAATTAGTCTATCGGATATTATAATGTGTATATGTCTTAATCACGACTAAAAAAAACCAAGTATGTCACTTTTTCCAGTAAAACATCAAATTGACTTTTGTGTAAAGTGTATGTATTTTGAAAGTGTGTTTACATGGATATTTACATTTTCACTTACTACAACAGGTGTTTGATGTTAGTTAGACATTGGAAAATATATACAGGGTTTTTATGTTCGTATAGATATTACATCTTAACATATACAATTATTGTAGACAATTTATTAGACATGAATTTACTTCATAAGTTTATTTCATAATCAAATTTTACTGTAGAAAAGTTAGAAAAGATACTCATTTTAAAAGTTGTTGATTTATATAAAAAAATGTTGATTGGTTAGGGTAGACTACTTATAATTTATTTAAAAGTTAAAACTGTTTTTTTCAAAAATGCACGAGAAGCATTATCTAACCTATTTAATGATAAATTTTAAGTCTGTATTGTTAACTTCACGATGTAGTTACAATTGGCTAATGGTAATGGCTAGACAAGCCTTGTTTTTAGAAACATACATACACTATTGTTTTATAATAATTATTTGTTATCTCGTTATGTTACTCCTAGAATTATGTTATGTACATTGTATGCATTTATCCTCATAAGAAAACTCATTCCGTTCACAGAGAGAGAATTCATAGAAGGTATGTTGGCAAGTTATGTGCAGAAGTTATAATAAATGTGCAGAAGTTATGTGCAACATTTAGATGACAATAATGTACAGTGTGCAAAGTGTTTTGTAATATATAAATGTACTATTGTCTATTATAGTAGCGCTAATTAAATACAAAATATGTTAACTTTTATAACATCCTTCGGCGATATTGTAGTCATAATTTATAAAATTTCTCATAATGAAATTCAAAGAAATATAACTTATTATTAATATATGATATTTAATACACGATAATAATATATTGTAATACTGTTAAAATAATGTATGTCGTGTTGCAGCGATAAATGTACATATATATATGTATGATATGACGTAAATATCAATTAACTATTTAATTCTTTGCCATATTATTTATAGACCAATTGTAAAGAATACGATCTATATACTTTGTACACATAACTGTACATGTACATTTCGGTGTATTTCCTAGAATTGTACATACATTAGTTAATCATAATATATAATGTTGTTTCACATTCATTTTGTATACAATATTAAACGTGAGTCAAAGTTTGTGCAACGTTACAAAAATGGACCAGTGCTTAAAATCTTTTTAAAAAATTGTGTTTTTTGTTTTAAATATGACACTTATCACATTTTAGCACCAAGTCCTTAAAATTAGTTTCTCCTGCCCATGACTGAATTGTTTGTACGTTGCGATGACCTTTGACCTCATTGAGCCATATGTGTATACTTAGGTAGATGTTGTCATGTAACTGTATTATATAATGTCATTGTATATACCTAAGCATGCACCATTAGCATACCATAACATTATAAACGACATTGTATCCTGAAAAGCGATGTTTTTTAACATCACATTTTGTCAATTTCCTGTTGGTGTCACCTGAAGACGTTTGATCAAATGTGATGTTACGATTATTGTCATTTTTCTGGATGCAAATGAAGGGTTGAAAGGAACAAACAGCTATGTCCATTTTTTTCAAATGCGACATAACTTGTTTTACTTTAGATCCTTCGAATGTTGTTGTATGACGTACCATATAACAAGATTCAAGAGTACAGATGCTCCTGGCCCTATCTCCGTGTACATAGATCATTCATATTATTGTTCTCGGCCCGATATTAGGCATGGGAAATAAAATTGTTTATAAATGAAATTTTTGGTTTATTCAGTTTCTATCATGTAGAGGTTGTATAATATTTAGCTATGGTATTTATAATTGTCTAAATATTTTATGAAAATGAAATCCAGATTGATGAAACCCATGACGTGATACAGTATTGCACATGCCTCATATTCCACGACAACAAACCGCATTTCACGACCATAATGAACATCAAGTCATCAACAAGCCAAATTAATTGCACATAACATGTATGCATGCACACCAGTAACCTACAAAAAACAATGTAGGCCCCTACATGCACCAACTATTTTGGACACCAATGACCATTGCAAATTATGGCAATATTGCAATATTATCAGGCCATTATACCACATGAATTTGCTATATGTAGTTACTAGTTAACACAAATGACCATATTGCACAATATCGCGCACCAGCAAACCTATTCCACGGCAACAGAGTACAGAGACTACAGACCATGTTATTAAAGTAAACAACAGGCCAAATTACTCAGAAACCACCGCATTGCGCATAAACATATTTTTTTGCAATTCATAATTGCACACCAATAGGCACTATTGCACACCAACCAGTCACATTAGGCATACACGTGACATGAGCCAACATTACTACAGTACTTGGCAAGTTGGTAAACATAATATCAATAGTACCATGTAAATTTGTAATGCATCGCATTAGGCCTACACGCTATGCAATTTGTTTATGAGGATCGAACCACTTTGAAACTGACGCGAATCCATTCAAATCACATTGCCAATAAGCCTATAAATTACTTGACTCATAGCCTACATTCATGGTAGCGATACAGTACACACAAAAATGACATCGCTAAACGATGCATTTGAATGCTAAACTATGCTTTTGAAAGTGCGTGTAATGTTGGCGCGCAAAAGAAAATACATAAACCGTACCGGGAACGTATGTGTTTATTAGTAAATTTATAAGCTTATTTGCCTATGCTAGTTGAGTAGTTGGGCCCTATCGACAGGCCAATGTCATTGCGCAGTGCGCACCAACTTTTCAAATTTCGCCAAGAAGTCCTAGCTTTAATTAGTGTCATCAAATTCGTCAGCCCAGAGTGTCAAATTTCTCTAGAAAATAATGACATGAAATCGAACGCATTTGTGTGTTACTGACATGCTCCAAGCCAGGAGACTTAGACTTGCAAATTGAGTCCGTGCAATAGCCAATAATCATGTTACATAAGAGCCTGGAAGAGTTATGGCTCATTAAAGCTCCCCTGAGAGCGCAGGCTGTGCCCCATGGTGTGGGAGGCGTAATGAGCCATGGATGACCAATGTGTTTTCTACACAAAACCCAATCAAGCAAATTAAATTATTTCCCAAACGAAAATGATATATTGCAAAATTATCATGGATTGGGGAATTGCCCCCGGGGTCTCTGGATGTTTTGTTTTTGCATGCAGCCAGTGACTTTTGGGCAGTTCTAGCTCACTGGCGAGCTTCCAAAATGCATTCCATACTCGGCAGTAGGCCTATTGACTGTATTCGTGCTATTTTTAGCTGTAGTAGAAGATGTAACTGTCGAAAATGGCCTGATTGTTCGAATTTGGCAGAAATTGTTCAAATTTTGCACAATATGTACTAAAGATTGGATACCAAACACATTGGTATAAACAGAATTGCTCTCCCTTTATTTTACGACGTCAAAAAATGACGTCAAAAAAGGTCCATTGTTCGG
>WNLI01066550.1:0-11070 GCA_025802215.1 Wirenia argentea
GTGGACTTCAAGAAGGTCAATGTTGAAAAATAAAACTCAAATGATCGCATTCCTCAAGGGCATCTTGGAGAGCCTACAAACTTTTCAAGTGACCCTCGTATACACTAGTAGGCTATATTTTGGCCTGTGTGATTCTGGGGGAGGTTGGATGGGGCTGGCAGGTGGATGACACGATGTGTGTAAACTGTACGATACTGTAAGTGCAAACGCGGCTTACGCCTCACATAATCAACATTTTATGTACATTATTTCGGACAATGAGCCATCTCGACTAATTTCGACAGTTGTTCATATTATCCTGATCATTGATTTGGTGAGTATAAAAGTACGATATGACCCCAGTCAAGGGGCTGAGTCAGTGCAGTGGCCCTGCTAACTGGGGGACCTGTTCCCTCATTAAAATTAATGTAGTCCACTGTAATATTATTATACTCGTATTTTCTGTGTGTAACTTCAAAGCGTCTATTTTATGTTGTACCAACAGCGCACCTACATTTGGACATGGGCCGTGTGTCTATTGGTTGTCGCCATTACGTCAGCAAGTGCACGAAAAAACAAGAAAGCAGCGCCTACGGAAGACGACGTAACCGCAATGGAAAAAACGGAAACGACATTAACGAAAACGGAACAGAGAGCGCAAAAGAAAGCGGAAAGGGAAGCAGAAAAGGCGAAAGAACAAACCGAAAGGAAGACAGCAAAAGCAGTGAAAACAGAGGAAAAAGAGAAAGTGGGTAAAGTAAAGCAAGACAAGACAAAGAAAACTACAAAACTACCAGATCCAGTCCCTACTGTCGCGCCACCAGGTCCTGTCGTAGCAAAAGCAACGAAAACAGAGAACGTGAAAGTAAAGCAAGACAAGAAAAACAAAACTACAAAACTACCAGATCCAGTCCCTACTGTCGCGCCACCAGGTCCTGTCGGAGCAAAAGCAACGCAAACAGAGAAAGTGAAAGAAGTAAAGCAAGAAAAGACAAACAAAACTACAAAACTACCCGATCCAGTCCCTACTGTCGCGCCACCAGGTCCTGTCGCAGCAAAAGCAACGGAAACAGAGAAAGTGAAAGAAGTAATGCAAGACAAGACAAACAAAACTACACAACTACCTGGTCCACCAGGTCCAGTCCCCACACTCCCACCACCAGGTCCTGTTGAGCCTGTGACATGCGTCGTCGACAATGTGACGTATGCGATTGGAGACGTTTTGATGTCGAAGGACGTCAGCTGTGTTTGCTCCGACACTGGCGAGGTACGCTGTTTACATACATGTAGGGGAGAGGAGAGTACAATTGTAACAGCGGCGATATTAGCGCCGGGTTTTGACCAAGGTATGATATCATGGTATCTGTATTTAAAGGTATTCCTTGGCCCATTATGACCACCCAACAATTTTAGACATTGGACAATTGTTAATTAATAATTTTAATTACACAACAAGAGATCCAACTATAATACAAAATTTTAATGATTAAGAAATTTATTTTGTAATTTTGGTGAGAATGTGCCACGTTAGCTAAATCTCCTAACGTGGCAGATAATAACAGGCCTATTCTACTATTATGATTTATAAAATTATAACCCTTGCGATTAAAGAATTAAGATCAAAGTAATTAGCGCATTATTATAACAATATATATACAGTATAGGCCGTGTACAAAATTGTTCCGATGACACTATATACAGTAAATATTAAACAATTACTCATATAACAGGACAGAAATAGTTATTGAAATCAATTATGCTAACTGTACTAGTATAATATTATATATAATTGACAACGATTTTAGAGAAAACAACAGAAATATAAAGTGACAATACAAAATGTTATGTACAAATTATTATGTAAATATACATCACCGTATGACCGAGAGTATAGTCACTCGATGATGGATGCACGAAGGCAGACCCACATACCTCCGCACATGCCATCACATAGCTCACAATTCAAGAGCCCATACCGTCGGTCATACAGCAATGTATATCTAGAAACGAAACAGGAACCCATACACTGTTTCATGCGACCACAAATATGATTTGGACAATGTTCTGAAGGCGCACGCCACGCACCATCAGATCGTTGGGGACGCCAGACACCAACGATCTGGTGGGGCCGAGACAGTGTGGCCCGACACACTGGCGCAACGCCAACAGATCATTGACCAACTGACCGGGGTAAAGATGGGTGCTGGCGGATGTATAATTTGAAGGCGTCTGAAGACCAGCGACCCAACACGCGGATCTGTGCGTCTGACATGCCGAGCGACGCTACGTACGACGCTGCCCCGATTCTAAAGCTGTGTGACTTGTATAGAGACGCGTCGACCCCTACAAACTCTAACGCCCTCTTTAGTTGCTTACAGTAGTAACTGCGTTTAATGGGTTTGCCACATAACCACCTGAAAAGCGGGCCGGGGTCGTTGCCCCGCGCTGCCATGTAACTATGCAAAGATCGCACGGGACACAGATCTACACTGTCTTTTGTCTCCAGTATTATCTCGAATGTGTTCCCGTCAACATTGTGTTTAAATTTTTTCATGGTTATTACAGCACGATCTTTCGATAAATGTATGCTATTCAAATTAATCAAAGATGAAGAAATTGAGGTGGAAGTGATTTCTCCAACTCTCAAAAATCCGAAAAAGGAGCATAGAAACATGGCTTTTAACAATGTATTTTGATAGGAAATAGTACAGGTAGAATCAAGCGCCTGAACTAGCTGCAACAATAACGATGTAGTGATGGGTAGACGTCTGTCGCCTTTGGGAGACAAACGTTGTGCGCCAGCTAGAGCCTTCTGAACTATGAATCCGCGTGTTGGGTCACTAAATTGGTTCATTTTATGTTTATATGCCACTGCTGACATATAGGTAATCATTGTGGATGGCGCCAAACCTAATAATTGCATATATGAGACGAAGCCATATACTTGTGTGTCTGACAATGGCATCACCAAGTCAATATGTAGGACGGTATTAACGTACGTGGTCACGAGGGCCCAGGCTCTGTTATATAAGGTCCTCGTGGAGTCAGAGATAGAAGCGTGCAGAAGGCGGTCTAAATTGGTAGTAACCTCTCGAGCTGTAGGTGTGGAGGTACTGGGCTGGGTAGTTTGTCTGCGAGTGGGCACAGCCTCGCGAACTCTGCTATCTGTAATCGAGATAGACAGTCTGCAGCCGTATTATTAACACCCGCCACGTGCCTGGCTCGTACTAACGTGTTATAACTTAGGCAAAGTAGCACCAGCTTCCTAATTAAATACATTAACATAGGATCTTTGCTGGTTTGGTTGTTGATTACAGCTACCACCGCCTCATTGTCGCAATATATAATTATTCGCTTGTTCTGCACTAACGGACCCCACAACAACATAGCAACGACTATTGGATATAATTCTAGCGTGGCGATGTTGATTTGTTTCGATTTTACTTCCCGGGACCAAACCCCATACAACCAGCTATTGCCTAACATTGCACTATAGCCTATAGCACCGGATGCGTCAGTCTGTAAAACGAGAACGCTCCCTTCTTCCCATTCCGCTTCTAAAAAGAACGACTTTCCATTGAATTGCTGGAGGAAGGAGCGCCAGACGCGCAGATCTTCCTTAGCGCCCTGTTTGAGACGGCGGTGGTGATGTGGCCTACCCAAACCTTTGGTTAATTCTATCAGTCTACGTAGAAACGGTCGACCCGGTACTACCACCATACACGCAAAATTAAGCAAGCCGATTAATGACTGCAGTTCTTTTAGCGTCGCCGAGCAGCGTTTTAAAAAAGAATCTATTAAGTTTATACACTTAATTAATTTATCCACGGGTAATCTAGCTGTCATCTCGACAGTGTCGAGTTCGATACCTAAAAATGTCATACAGGTGCTAGGTTGGAATGTTTTTTCCTGGGCGATGGGGATGTTAATAAACTCGCACATGTCTAGAAATCGCTTCAGGTCTGCTGAACATGAATCTTCCGATACATTAATTAACAAAAAGTCATCTAACACGTGAACCATGTTCAAAATATTCAGTTTATCCATCGCTGCCCATTGAATAGCCGAGCTAATTTGCTCAAATATAGTACAGGATGAACTTAGCCCCATGCATAAGCAGCGATCAAAGTAGAGTTTGTCCCGCCATTTAAAGCCTACGTGCTTATAATCATTAGGTGAGATCGGTACAATTCTGTAAGCAGATTTAATATCTGTTTTCGCCAAAAAACAGCCCGGGCCTAGTTTTTTGATAATGTCAATGGCGTGGGCTACGGACGCATATTGTACCGAAACTAGATCTGGAGGGATACCATCGTTCACCGATTCTCCATCGGGGAAAGACAGGTGGTGTATCATACGAAATTCACCGGGTTCTCGCTTGGGGACTATACCTATAGGAGATATCGAATACTCAGTCCAGGGTGGCTCAACGAACGGACCCAATAAACGGTTATGCAACAATTCCTTTTCTATTTTTGCGTCGATAACTTGCGGTGACTCTAGCGCCGATTTTAGATTTTTTGTTTTACCGTTGTTGCTCTTACCTACTGGACCACTATGCATTATTGAAAAACCACAACAAAACCCATTAATTAAATAGTCCGCCTTGGCATAACCGTCCAGCACCAAAGCAAGATTATATGGTTTGACTGGTGTTGGGAGGCCATCAATTATTGGGTGTGTATTTTGCGCAAGTCCCGGCCCCGTGCTCAGTGGACTGACAGGCAAGGCACTCGTGTGGGAATTTACACGAGTACCTCCTGCATTTGCCGTAGTTTTGGAAGTTGAAGCAACATCCACTAGGCCAGTCCCTGCCACGTCCACGGCTCGAGCCCCTGCTACGACCTCCGTATCCCCTAGCACGGCCGCCGAAACCTCCACGGCCGTTGTATCCGGCACTCCGTCCCACGTATTCACCTGTGTATCCGCGGCCGGCCACGGAATCCACGGCCGCGCCCTCTAAACATGTGCGAACCTCTAAAGCCCCCGCGCGAGGGCACACCGTGAAATGGCTTGGTAACTATATCATAAACGAGGGACGGCCCTCTACAGACATCCCACAGTTCAAAGTTTAACGCGTCCCATTTCGGTTTGGGAAGCCTTGCTAGCCACCTACGGAACTGGGTGTCGTAATACTGCCAGTTTCCATTCCAGTCACGTAAACGGCGGATTCGCTTGGCATAGGCGAGCAGTTGGGGCAGACATTGGTGTTTGGTCGAGTATATGCTAATATAAACATGAAATGCCTCCAGCCACTTTTCAATCGTGTCGACCTTAGGCTGTTCTTTTTTAATTTTGAAGTTGTTTTGACGATCGATAATAATATTGGCGGACACGCCGTCACTTTCCCCTCTAGCCGAATCACCCTGGGGTTTATCGAGAAGATTGTACAATTCCACAAACTCGTTGTTCACAATCTTATCCCTGATCTTGTCATCGACGTTAATATCGATGGGCATAGACAGTGACGACCACTCTTCTGTATCCATACTAAGGTCAGTCTCACCTGACGTGTCAATGATGGACCCGAGGGACTCGGTCCCAGAAGCTGCAGTGGCGGCGGCACTGGTCGATGCGGTCAACGATGTGGTTAGTGTGGTCAACATCTCCTTCACGCCCGACACCGACTCGCGAAGCTCGTTTAACTCCTCTCGCATACTCTGCTGCTCGGTGGCCTCGTTCGAGACGCTGGTCGCCTCATCTCGTTTCTTACCCAACTTCTTAGGATTCGATTTTGCGCTGGGTGGTTTTGGTGCGGCCGATTTCTTGCTTTTTGGTTTTCTGGTAGGTGCCATTATCTGAGGGAATTGACACATCAATTAATAACATTACCCCCTTGATTCATGCTGAAAGTATCCCGGATATGTGGACCGATATACAGACTGTTCACTTCCTATCCTATTATAATAATAGTCAAAATAATTATGTATAGTAAGGGACTACATTGTACCCCAAGGGAAAGTATCCGCTAACATGAAAATCATCGTTCCACACATACGCCAGCTATTACTTCCCTTGTACCGCTGTGGCTGCTCATGCATCCAATATTGCCCGCGAACACATACAGCCAATTTATTTATTATCAATATTATTCTATGGCGAAAGTATACCTCGTATTATAATTGCCCCAGTTATATAGCGCAACCATTGCATTGCTGTTGTACGCGGCGTACTTGCTAACGCATTACATAAGCGTTGTTCCAGCGAACCTAGTAATGTTGAGTCATAATAATACTCGTACAGCCGTATCCCATAGTAGAACCGAATAGGCATGGGCGGTATAGTTAATTAGTTATACAATGCACATCCATTGATAATGTAGGGGGCGAATCAAAAGAAATATGTCGCTGTTTCGTTCAGTAGTAGGCTGGGCGGCACTATTAATAAAAAAGAGGGGTTTCAAGTCTCGAATGGGCAACTAATAGGAAAAAATTGTGGCTGTCGTTTCTTAGTAAATAATAGTACACAGTTAGTGTTCTCATACCTGCCTGAGGGGGGGGGGGGGTGAAGGCACCCACATTATAATATATATTAGGCTATTTAGTATAATATGCCACCCAAAACGCGAAAATCACCCAGTAATAGGCACACTATTGTATTTATACTAGCCTACAGTACTGTCAAAACACGAATAGCTGATGAGACATCCTGTATTTTATTATTATTTTATTTTCAAGGGTGGTCATGAGTATCGTGACGTCCTGTATAATATATTCCATATTTACACCCAAAGCACGAATGGGACATGACGTCATATATTTTATATTGTATATTACACCCAAAACACGAAAGGGTGCCGTGACGTCATCAATATTATATTTTATTTACACCCAAAACACGAATGGGCAATGACGTCATATATAATTATGTATATTATCTTTACACCCTAAACACGAAAGGGTGCCGTGACGTCATAATATTTTATATACACCCAAAGCACGAATGGGTGTTCACGACGCCAAATATATTTACCCAAAACACGAATGGGCTATGGCGTCATATATATTTTTATTTTTTAAATAGCCTATATATTTACACCCAAAACACGAAAGGGTGCCGTGACGTCGTAAATATTACAATTTATTTATACCCAAAACACGAATGGGTCATATAATTTATTTTTTATTTGTATTATCTACACCCAAAACACGAAAGGGTGCCGTGACGTCATAATATTTTATTTTCACCCAAAGCACGGATGGGCGATGACGTCATTTACTTTTCCTTAACTTACACCCAAAGTTCGACTGAGCGGTTATGACGTCATTGTAATTATATTCACCCAAAACACTAAAGGGCGAACGTGACGTCATTTTATAATTACGCATCCATTTAAACATTTAGAGTCAGCAAATGGCCTGAGGCACGACTGAGATCCGACAATGCACCCAAGGGTAACACGGATGGACCTATGATGCAAACAACACACCGTACTTTAACCGTAATACTGTACACAGTCTCACAGAAAGTAAATGAGGGTGGCTAGATACATGCAGTCGTGTACCAAACCCCTGCGACCCGAACTCTTATTTTTAGTATCCGTTTATTGTTTTTGTTATAGTAATTTATACACAGCAATAATAAATACAGGATGTCAGGATCAAATTACAAGATTAATCATAACGGATAGTCGACATGTCAGCCACCAAAAGTTGTGTTGTTATTGTCTAAAAGACTTGATTGCATGACATAATGCTCCACGAATGGAGCGGAACAGTCTGTACATGCCCCTGGGATTTGGATGGACACCGTCACTGTTTAGGAGAGGATTATCCGCCTCATCACAATAAAGTGTGCTATGATACCAGAACTTCGCATACGGGATTGCTCCCAAGAGAGTACCCAGCATCTCGTTGTAGGTCACGACTTTTGTGTTGAATGATCCTGAGGGGTCACGTGAACCGTGGGTAGCTCTCTTTATCACTTGACCTACAATGACCCTGACCTGACCACAGCACAGCCTGTTAATCTCTTGAACCAGGTCAATCATCTGAGCGGCTGTGGTCTCGGGATCAGCAGAGCATTTGTCTAGATCATTGGACCCCAGTTCTAAGTAAACTATATCAGGCCTAAACCTCTGTAAAGGGCGTAAGAGGGTTTGCTTAAACCTCGCAATGGTACAACCGCCAACTCCCTCAAGTTGAACAATAATTTTACTCTCATCTATATTAAAATTCAGGTTGATAGATTGTTGATGGCTGTATCGAATGAAATTATTGAGACGTTTGATGAAGGAGTGGCCTACGACAAACACCCTCAATGGCGCCATTTTCTGAGTCGCCCACTCAGAATATTGTACTGAACGAGGCGTGAAAGACTGCCTTGGCGCCTAAAACAACGATTTCTTTAGGAATAGGCCTATAAAATAATTAAATCCTGGTTTAGTGATTCTTCAGAACACCGGCAATGTATCGACACATAAGTTTTATTTTCGTCGATGGTGTACGTGGTGTCAGCAGTTTGCTTTGGACACCTACAGGCGATAATCATGCGCTTAAGTTATTTTTGATATTGTGATGAACACCATCCCATTATGCGTTCTTCTCCTTTTTTTCCAGACTCTTTTTCCCTAAACATATTTTTCCCTAAACATCTTGCATTTCATATCTTAATGATTCATTCTTACATTATATCTTTTAATAATTCATGTAGCTGTCTTCATTAGACATAAATCCTTTCCTACAATATCTGTCATGATATCGTTCATATTCAGCCTCTCGAGAATCAAGTAAATATACTGGGGATACATGAGCATATCCTGTGCCATCATGGTAGACCCAGGTTCCCTCGGTGACCTCGTCACTCCCATCCATATGTAGTTAGTTCATGCCAAGTTCATTCTTGTATGCTTTCACGAGGTTGTGGATCGCTCCTGTACGTAGTGGAAATACACTTGCACCGATGTTGGTACACTTCCTGACTAGTGACTACCCTTTAGCAGTATTCTTCAGACAGTAACAGTTGCTGAAGTATGAAGTATTCAACATTGACACCTTTATAATAGCAGCGCTGTAAGCCAGAGCTAACCTATGAGCAATTTACAGTGTGTTGACAGTAATTGTGGAGACACATTGTTTAATCTAGTTCACACTGGACATTGCTGTACACATCAACAGTTACTGTTGCATACCGTAGAATGTAGTGTGTTTTGAAGTTTTCTTTTCTTCTAGTATAGGCGAGTACATGTTTTAATGATTCGTGTATGTAGTAGTGTTCCCTAGAGCTGAATATATTCTTCTAGTATAGGCGAGTACATGTTTTAATGATTCGTGTAGTAGTTGTCACTAGAGGTGAATGTGTTCCCTATGATATCAGTGGTGATAACGTTGATATTTGACCCCTCGAGAATCAAGTAAATATTTATTTATTTTATTTATATAAAAAAAATTTAAAAAATACAGTATACCTTGGTCAGTTATGTCCTAAAATGAATACAAATACTGTGTGTTAAAATGATTAAAAATATGCAGGGAATATATGTGCATATTCTCCATCTTGGTACACCCATTTCCCCTTAGTAACCACAGCACTCCCATCAATATAGCCAGCCCATGCCGAGTTCATCTATATATAGTATCACGGTACACGTATACCCTCTGGACACTGCATCGACTACTCACCAGTCACCAGTCATGGTCCGTACGCGTAGCTATTATCCACTACGTAAGCACCGTGACGCATATAGTTAACTAACCGGAGCCCGCTAAACTATCCCGTAGCCCGCTATACGATCACCATAGTCGAAGTTGAAAGGCGACGGTGGCGCCAAGGGACAATTTGCGGTACCCTCACACACACATGTGAAATTTCGCGGTCCCCGGCGGTCTCGAACCCACCGTGCGAAAATCGAACCCATCTTGCTTTTTTCCTTGATTTTGCAACAACTCCAAACTCGACGTAGCCAGCTCATGCCGTTCCTTCTGATACGTGTGCACGAGTTTGTAAATCGCTGTGGTACGCAGTGGAGGGAAATTGCATTGATATTGTTCCACCTTTAAAAGGACTTCTTCTCTCAACCAGTGGGACTCCGATTCACTCTCCGTCATTCTCAAAATAGTCTTTGACCTTCAAAGTTTAAAACATGATTATTTTTGTGAGACGTAGTGTTTGTGAGAAACCCCACACGACTCCCATCGATATATAACCAGCCCAGGCCATGGCGAGTTCCTTCTGGTACGCTTTCGTGAGATCCAGATTGCAGTTACATTACACCGATAATGTGTCACATTGCCTAGTAAACAAATTCCTCCCTGTTGATGATAATGTTCATGCAAAGTTAATTTTGATATGTGATGAATACCATCCGATTATTCCTTCTAGTATAATCAAGATTTTTCCCTATGTATAGTAATATCATGCATTACATCTTTTAATAATTCATGTTGCTGTTTTCACTAGACATGAATCATGTTGTCCTGAGTACACGTCTAGTTCTGTTTCATGAGGTTGTAGATCGCTGCAGTACGTAATGGAGCAACACTGACACCGACGTTATTACACGTAGCTTTTTCATGAGAGGTGAATCTTTTCCTATGATATTAATAACTATGTCGTTCATATTTAGCGTCTCAAGAATCGAGTGAGTATTTATTTTATTTATTTATACAATAGTAAAGAATATAGTTCAACTGGGTCAATTATGACTCATTAAATGGATAAAAATACATTAAAATGAAAAAATATCCGGTGAATACACATCACTCCCATCAATATGTAGCCAGCTCATGCCAAGTTCCTTCTTGTATGCTTGCACAAGGTTGTAGATTGCTGCAGTACATAGTGGAGTGATAGTGGCGCCAATCCCGATTTTGTGGCACATAGATTTTGCCGTCTTACAAATGAATTTGTAAGTGTCTGGGATGGACCTTCAGAAACTTGGTTTGTATTTTTGCAAACGCGCATCGTTTATGTGAGCTTTCTTTACTGAGCATGTTAGATCATGCCTAGTGTGAAATGGCCATGATGCCACAGTTCTCAGGTGGGTTCTGCTTTGATAACATGTTTTCATTAATCACCGAAAATTTTTCGGCGATTACTTCAGTCATCCGCAATTTTTTGTCCGTGAGTGCGTGTGTGTGTGTGTGTGTGCGT
>WNLI01066661.1:0-21855 GCA_025802215.1 Wirenia argentea
TCTACAGAAATCATATTTAAAGATCCTGAAGCGGATAAAGAAGTGACATTGAATATGAAAGCTCCTTGGGAAAGGCTTACTATGAAAGAGAGTTTAAGAAGATATGCTAATCTTGATGTGGACCAAAAAAATGAAGAAGAGCTAAGAAAGTTGTTGCTTGCTACTGAAGGCGCCGATAGCGAAAAAATAAGAAAAGCAACTAAAGGTCTTTTAACCTTTTTCTTATTTGAAGACCTTGTTGAGGAAAAATTAATTCAACCAGTTCATATCGTTGATCATCCTATCGAGACTACTCCATTATGTAAACCGCATAGAAATAAAAAAGAAAGAGAAGAAGGGTTAGTAGAAAGATTTGAGAGTTTCATTTTAGGTAATGAAATATGTAATGCCTATTCCGAGTTAAACGATCCTATTATACAAAGGGAGCTCTTAGAAGCTCAGGATAGACTTAGGTTAGAAGGAGATGAAGAGGCACAACCTCTAGATGAAGAGTTCCTAGAGTCTATTAGCCAGGGAATGCCTCCTGCTTCAGGTGTTGGCATAGGTGTTGATAGAATGGTCATGCTTTTTACTAATTCACATTCTATCAGAGACGTTTTGTATTTTCCTTTGATGAAGTCAAAAAGCTAATAGCTACTTTTGCTTAACGATTGGTCCTTGAGGTGTATCTTCTAAAAGGTACCCTTTACTTGTGATGAAATTTCGATAGTAGTCTGCTTTTTCAAAATCTTTTGACTTTCTAGCGTCTTCTCTTTTTTCAAGGGCTTCTTTGATTTCAAGTGGCATTAGCAGAGTATTTTGTTTTTGGAAGTTGATAACGTTTAAAAGTGAGTCAAACTTTTTCATTAAAGAAAGTACTAATTTTGCATCTTCTAAAAAGAGCCTATTTTCGTCACAAAGTGTATTTATCTCTCTAATTAAATTATAGATCGCTGCAAGCGCTGAAGAAATATTTAAATCGTCTGCTAAAGCTCTAGCAAAATCTATAAAAGCTTGTTGGCAAAATTGTGCTACATCGTCATTTGCACCTTTTTGTGTAATAGAATACATTCTTTGTATAAAAGCATCTAAGCGGTCAATCGCGTGTGATGCACCAACAAGTCCTTCAAAAGTAAAGTTAAGCTGGGTTTTATAGTGTGTTTGCATAAGTAAGTAGCGAATAGATTTTGCAGAATAACCCTTTTCTAAAAGGTCTCTTAAAGTGTAAAAGTTTCCGAGGCTCTTAGACATTTTTTTGTTGTTTACAATCAAATGTTCTGAGTGCATCCATAGATTTACAAACTTTTTTGAAGTGTATGATTCGGATTGAGCGATCTCATTTTCATGATGTGGAAAGATATTATCTACACCCCCCACATGGATATCGATTGTTTCATCTAAAAGTTTCATTGCCATTGTAGAACATTCTAAATGCCAACCGGGCCTTCCCTGGCCAAAAGGAGAGTCCCAAAAGATATTCCCATCTCTTTTTTTATCATAGCTTTTCCATAAGACAAAATCAGACGCGTGTTCTTTGTCATATTCGTCATTCAGGACTCTATTTGAAGCTCCCTTTTTTAGCTCATCTAGAACAAGATGTGAAAGGCAACCATAGCGTTTAAATTTAGAAATAGAAAAGTAGATGCTTTTATCAGCACCTTCATATGCAACTCCTTTTTCTAATAGAGATTCAATCATATCAATCATGTCATCGATATATTCCGTAGCTGCTGGATAAAAGGCCGCTCTTTGAATATGTAATATATCAATATCAGAAAAAAATGCTTCTTTATATTTTAGGGTGTAATCATCTAGAGATTGATTTGTCTCAATAGCTCCTTTTATTGTTTTGTCATCTACATCTGTAAGGTTCATCACTTGGATTACTTTTAATCCAAAGAGTTCTAACGATCGTCTTAGAAGATCTTCGAATACATATGTTCTAAAGTTTCCAATATGCGCATAGTCATAGACTGTTGGACCACACGTGTACATTTTTATAGATCCAGGTGTTATCGGAGAAAAGGGCTCTTTTTTTCGAGTTTCTGTATTAAAAAAAGCTATAGGGAGATCTTTAACAAATTTTTGGAAATCCATAATTAAATAGTGATAATTGATGAAGAATAATATTATAGGCTTAAGAGAATTTTTTTAAAGGGGATATTTTAATAAAACATAATTGAATAATCTTGATAATAATATAATATGAAGGTTGGAGGCAATTAATTGAACGGTGTTAGAAGATTGCATGGCTTCATTAATTTCTTGTTGGAAATTTAGTAACCTCTAAATGTCCTTGGCTGGATATAAATGGCCTTAGTTTTGAGCAGTTTAAATAGCTTTAAGTTCCTTAAATAAACTTTGAAAAAAATTGCCTATATCTTTCATCTTTACAGTTTGATCTTCTTGTGAAAAATTATAGATACCAAATTTGTTTTTCCAACCGTAATTCCATTCAAAATTATCTTCTAAAGTCCAAACATAGATTCCTCTTAAGTCTATTCCTTCTTTGAGTGCATTTGAAGCTACCTTGAAAACTTTATCAAAAAAATCTCGTCTCTCTTTGTCATTTGTATCAATTCCAATTTCGGTGATATATATTGGCTTATTTAATTCTCTGCACTCATCCAAAGCTGTTTTTAAGCCTTCGGGATAAAAGCGATAAGGCATATTAGTCATTGTTTCGTTTGGATAGTGAGAAGAGGTCATAACCTCTTTTGAAAGCTCCATGGAAATAAGAGGATCTGAGTAATATTGTAGACCAAAAAAATCTAGAGACTTAGAAGCTGTAGAGTATTCTTTAACCCGATTAGTTAGAAAAGGGACTTGGTATCGATATTCATTATTTTTGAAAAAATTCATGACAGTGTCATTAAAAAACTTTGTAAGATGGTGGCATACTATTTTTTCAATAGGATTCCAAGAGTGATAAGGCCGAAATCTTAAAACATTGTGAGTAATTCCAATCTGACACCCTTGTCCATAAAGAGCAGCTTTTAAGGCTTTATAAACTTTGCAGTGGGCATCTAACATATTTTCTAACACTTGGCTACAAAGATCAGGATCTGTTTTCCCCGGAGGGAATTCTCCCATTAAATAGCCTTGTGTTGCATACACAGCAGGTTCATTAAAAGTTGCCCATTTTTTTACATGGAGGCTTAGGGGCTCAAAAACAAATTTGCAATAGTTAATAAAACTCTCAATGTTTTCTTTTTTTTCAAACCCACCTTCTTCAGAAAACCAGAGAGGATCAGAAAAATGATGCAGTACGACCATAGGTTCTATATCGTTTGCTTTGAGTTGTCTAATGAAGTTTAAATATTTCCGGAGTGCTAAATGTGAAAATTGTCCTTTACTAACTTCTATTAGGCTTCTGTCAATTGAGAACCTATAATGTTTGCATCCGAGTTCTTTTAATCGGTTTATGACTTCAAGTGGATTGTTCCAATGATCTAAAGCTTTACTTGATTTATCATTATTTAGAATATGAGGAGTACCATCTTCAAATTTACCCTCTTCCCATTTAGCCCAATTTGTATTTGGTAAATTTACTGCTCCACTTACTTGATATTCTGCTGTAGCAACTCCAATTTCTTTTGGCAGATGCTTTATGTCTTCACGATTTAAAGGAGATAAGGGAGACGAAAAGTCTTCAACTTCATCTTGAATTAATAGACTTGTGAAATGCAGTCCAAGAGTTATTGGAAGTAAAGCTGTATGAAGAGCACCCGTGAGTGCCTTTTCAGAGTATGCAATAACTTTTTCTGTAGTTGTGAGATCCTTTTCAGGATTTAATGGAAATGTTGTTTCTTCAAGAGTTTTTAAAGAGAGTTTATAGGGGTAATCTAATAGATCTTCGAGGTTCTTTTTTTGTTGATAAAAGCTTGCTTGTAATTTGGTGATAGTCATATTTAACCTGGATTATTGACAATTGCTGATTAAAGTAATCTAAAGATAAAATAAAGAGAAGTTAAAAGTTTTTATATGTAGTAAGAAGCCGCTACTGATATGTTCTTTTCATATTAATGCGAGATCCTATAGACTTTGCTTTTACATCTGCTTAAGTTATATGAAACATGAATAATCCAAAAAAATTTTCGAAAAAGACTTTAGGTGTCTTTCAGATTGTAATGATAAATGTGATTGCTGTTGATAGCATTCGAACCTTACCCTTTGCTACTTCTTTGGGTTTTTCATTAGTATTCTATTACATTTTAGCAGGGATTTTATTTTTTATTCCAAGTGCTCTTGTCTCTGCAGAGCTTGGAACCGGCTGGCCTAATACTGGAGGAATCTATGTTTGGGTTAGAGAAGCTTTTGGCAATAGACTTAGCTTAATAGTTATATGGCTAAATTGGATTTATAATTTAGTGTGGTATCCAACGATCATGGCACTTATAGCGGGAACATTTACCTACTTTTTTGATCCAAAGCTTGCCAATAGCAAAATTTACATGACACTTATGATCTTGGGGCTTTTTTGGGTAGCGACCTTTCTAAATTGCCTTGGAATGAAAGTTTCTAGTCTATTAAGTACTTTAGGAGCTTTGATTGGAACAATTTTGCCCATGATAATTATTACAGTTTTAGGAATTTTTTGGATTATTGCTGGTCATCCAATAAACTTAGATATATCTTGGAATAGTTTTTTCCCAGATATGAGTCAAGTTGGTGATTTTGCCTATCTTACAACGGTTTTATTTGGACTGTTAGGCCTAGAGATGGCAGCAACTCATGCTGCAGAGATGAAGCATCCTCAAAGAGATTATCCAAAAGCTGTGTGGATCTCTGTTTTTATTGTTTTAATTTCAATTGTTTTTTCAGCTCTGGCAATTGCCTTTGTCGTACCAGAAAAGAAGTTGAACTTGGTAACAGGAACTCTTCAAGCTTTTTCAGTATTTACTACTACCTATAATGTACCTTGGCTATTACCTTTAATGGCGGGTTTTATTATCTTAGGGGGATTAAGTGGAGTAGCAGCTTGGGTTATAGGTCCAACAAAAGGACTCATGGTTGCAAGTCAAGATGGGAGCTTGCCCAAATTACTAACTAAGACAAATAAGCATAATGTTCCTGTCAATATTTTAATGCTTCAAGGGGTAATTGTTTCGGTCCTTTCTATGGCATTCATTTTGATGCCATCAGTAAATAGTTCTTTTTGGTTATTATCAGCTATGACAGCACAACTTGCTCTTTTAGTCTATATTGGGCTATTTCTATCCGCAATAAAATTGCATTATTCTAAACCGCATATTTCTAGAGCTTTTCAAATTCCATATGGAAAGATAGGGATTTGGACTGTAGCAGGCATAGGAGCATTAACTTCTCTCTTTGTTATTTGTCTTGGTTTTATTCCGCCCTCAGACGTAGAGGTGGGTAGTATTTGGTCTTATGAATTGACACTCATAGGTGGAATTGTTGTATTATGTCTCATCCCAATATTTATTTATCCACTAAAGAAGCAGAAGCGTTAGTATTTTTGAGAGTAAAATAGATTAAGGTTGCTATTGTGGGTGCTACTAAAATAGTGGTAAGAAAAGGCCATTTGTTAGGTAAAAAAAGAGAAAAGAAAAACGTTAAAGTAATTGCAAGTAGGGCTAAAAGAGAATCTTTTTTATCTTTTAGCTGTATTGTAACTAATGCTAGGAACATGACAGGTAGGGCTCCCGTTAGATATTTAAGATTTCCAGAAAAAGATTCTCCAATAAAAGCTCCAATTGCAGTCGCAAGCACATATATTATATGGGCTGTAATATTCGTTCCTAAAATATTAGATATGGGTAATTTATTTTGTATTTGATACTTGCTCATATTTAGAGCATAAGTCTCATCCGTATTTCCAAGGCCAATTAAGGCAAGTGTTTTAGTCTTGGATTTGCCTAAGGCATTACCTAAAGACATACCCATAAAAAAATGACGAAAGTTAATAAGAAGTGTTGCAATAAAGATTGTAAAAGGATGGGCGAGTGAAGCCATTAAAGAAAGGGCTAAGCATTGCGAAGAACAGGCATATACCATGAGGCTCATCAAGACAACTAAGTATTTCGGTATTCCCATTTGAGCAGCTAAAATACCAAAAGGAATAGCACAGGTTAAATAGCTCAAAGCTATAGGAAAAGATTCAAGCGAACCTTTTAAAAAGTTAATAGGATAAGCAGATTTAAAGAAATTTTTTATCATCAATAGGTTATCTTTTTTTTCAACGGGTAATATTTTCTCATTAGGATATCTTTGAGTCAAATAAAATGATTGTTTGAAAATTAATTTTTGGATGTTATTTTTGAAAAAGGAGATTCACTTGAACAAAGCAAAACAGGGCAAGAAGCCTCTTTTAAAATTTTTTCAACGCTTGAACTGTAACCCGTAGTATTACCTGCTTTGGACTTTGTCATTCCCATTATAACAAGGTCGAATGATTCTTTATCAATAAGATCTAAAATAGCTTTGTCCAATGATCTTGCTTTTATGACTTGAAGTTTCATGGAAAGATCATGTTCTCTTCCAATAGCTTCTGCCCTTTTAAGAATATACTCAGCCTTTGTCATTCTTATAGGAAAGCGAACTTCTAATGGCATAGAAAAAGGAACTTCTATGATATGCACGACATAAAGTGCTGCTTTATGCAGTTTTGCTAATTCACATGAAATTTGTAAAGTCTCTGTGGCTCTGAAACCTCTTACAGGTACTAAGATTTTTTTATACTTATATGTTCGGAATTCAGGGACTTGTATTTTTTCAATTTCTACTTTTGCCATTGGAGAAATTTTTTGTTTTTTTCGGTAAAAAAAGTATATTACTAAGCCTAAAAAAATCCAAATTAGACCTAGGTTTCTTCCATATGGTTTGTCAATTATAACTAGGATCCAAGTTGAAAGTGTTGTGATTGCTCCTAATATGGCAGGAATAGGAAGTTGTATGTTTTTAATCCGAATGTTTATAGGGGCTTTAAAAGGCCTGTATTTATCAGGTTTTTTTATTCTCAAGATAATCAAGGATAAATGCGTCATAAAAAATGCAAGCATTGCACCAAAATTATAGAGGTCAGCGAGAAACATCAAATGCCCTCTACTTGCAAGAATTGTTAAAATAGATAAAACAGCAAAGATAGCAAGAGAGACATAGGGAGTTCTATACTTTTTATGAATTTTATATACAGTTCTTGGAAATTGGTAATTTTCACCCATGAAAAACAGAAGTCTAGAGGCTCCCATTAATCCAGCATTAGAAGCTACAAATAGGATTATAGTAGCCAAAACACCCACCCATCCAGCCAAGATTTTACCCCCAAAAGGAAGAGCCATAACAATTCCAGAAATAGGATTATCTAGATATTTTGTGCTTAATTCTTGAGGAGATAAAGCTGACAGAGCTATACTAGACATGCCAATGTAGATAAGTATAAGAATAAACATTGCGAGCATCATTGCTTTTGGCACAGTTTTTGCAGGTGATTTGGCTTCTCCACTCAGTTGAGCCATGGACTCTATACCTGTATAAGCAACCATTGCCATTGCACATCCTTTCCAAAATTCACCCCACGTTGGTGACCAAGATACACCTTTAACATTGATTTGAAAGTGTTTAATTAAGTCTGGAACTTTTAAAAGAAAGATAGCCCCAATTACAATGATAATTATTTGTGTAACTAACGTTAGAGTTGTCAAAATCCAGCTAAACTTTGCGGATCCTTTAGTCCCAAAAAAGTTTAGAAGGAATAGAAAAAAGATGATAACGGTTGATAAAATAAGTTTATTTGATGGCTGTGATAAAGAAGATGCAAAAAAAGAAAGATAAGCACCAATAGAAAAACTTGAGATTGCAATTGTTACAATAAAATCTAAGAGTAAAGCCCAACCTGCAATAAATGAAGCAAGATCATTAAAAGCATGCCTTGTGAAAGTTGCAGACCCTCCTGAACCAGAATGCATTGATGAAAGCTCTGCATATGAAAGAGCAGTACATGCAAAAACTAATCCTGCCAATATAAGTGCTATAGGGGCAGCACTTAAAGCGTACAGTGTTGTAATACCAAGCGCATAATAGATAGAGGAACCAAGGTCTCCATAGCCGACAGAAAAAAGGTCCCAAACATTTAAAACCCTTTTTAATGAACCTTTATCAATTTGGCTAATACGCTGTTTAGAGCTCCCCATTGCGTCCTTTTATCAGTTAATTTCAACTTATTAGTTTGTATTTAGATAAACTGCAACTGAAGAGTGCAGTATTTCTTAATAAAAAAATGTTTACCTAAAAATCAACAAGCCTCTGGTCAGATGTGACAGCTAATGATTTAACATTGTACAAAATGAACCTGTATAGTATAAACTACGCCTTAAATGATTTTATTGGTTTATAGTTTATGAAAGTTAGAGCATCTGTTAAAGCAGACCCTTTAAAAGGAGATCAAATTGTTCGTCGTAAAGGTCGTCTGTATGTTATCAATAAAAAAGATCCAAATCGCAAGCAAAGGCAAAAAGGTCCCGCACGGAAAAAGTAGGAGTGTAAATTTATGGCAAAGAAATCTTCAATTGCAAAACAAAAGAAGCGCGAAAGACTTGTAAAATTAAAGTGGGATAAGAGACAAAGTCTCAAGAAAAAAATTTATGATATGTCTTCAAGTGATGAAGATCGAATGGAAGCTCGTATGCAATTGAATAAAATGCCTAAGGATTCCTCTTCTGTGAGGCTTCGAAATAGATGTGCTTTAACTGGACGGCCTCGGGGTTATCTAAAAAAGTTTAATATATCAAGAATCTGTTTTAGAGAAATGGCCAACCAAGGTTTAATTCCGGGAGTCTTTAAAGCGAGCTGGTAACCAATTATTTGTTGAGCTCTTCATCTAAGTCTAGGAGCTCATGAATCTCTTTCCAATCTTTCATTCCTTCAGTCCAAACATAATTTGATTGATTAAGTTTCTTTTCTTTGTGCAATTGCTTGAGTATGATTAAATCCACAGGGCCTTTTTGCTCGAGACTCTCATCAATATAGTACCAAGGATAAGTAGTAACACCCATAAAAGGTTTGCTTTCAATGGTCGCGGAGCCAGAACTGTGTTCTTCAGTTGAGTAGCTAGTAATTTTAGGAGGAGAGTCGGGATTAACTAAAAGAGCTTCCTTTGCTGGTTTGCTGAGATCCGGAAGCAAATATAAAGTTATGAGGCCCACGAGGCCTAAAATAGTTCCTATAAAAAACCAAACTTGTGGTCTACGCCCTCTTTTTTTTGCAATATAGGAGGAAAGAGCCCCTATAGCTAACCAAACTAGAAGTGTAATAAACATGTTCCCTTGCATTTCGATCACCTTAAGTTTACTCCTTAACTAATTTTTTAATATTTTCCTATACAAATTTTACGTTTTAATTAAAATTAATCAAAAACTAACTTTTTTTAGGTTTATCATACTCAACTACAGCTATTTAATTCTATTATAATCATATCTAGCAAAAAGAAGGCTTGTTTCAGTAAGCAGCATTAAGATATAATTTCTTGCAATTAGTCACTTAGAGTAAGGAGTCTTAGTATGAATTACGAAAAAGATGCTGTAGATACAAAAGAGTTTGATTTACCCGATACAACATATGTTAGGGATATTGAGAATAAAGTATTTCAGGCAATTATATTGCAAGTATTGACAAAGATCGAAGGGATTTCTCTTTTAGAAGGGAATCTTATTGATATCATTCTAAATAGAGGAAGCGTTGAAAAGGTTAAAGGGATCTTTGTAGAGCAAGATAGTTCTACTTCTACTGTAAATATAAAAGTTGAAGTGAATATGGCCTATGGTTTACCTATTCCAGAAAAATCTAGCGAGATTCAAAAGAAAATAGCTGAAGAAATATCTAAACTTACAGGACTTCATGTGGGGTGTGTTCATGTAATTATTAAAAACATGATATTGGAGAATAAATTAGAAGGCTCTATTAAAGAAGAAATAGAAGGCAAAGATCCTGTAGAACTTACAGATGAAATAACAGAAGAAGAGTTTTGCAATAAGTTTTAAAATGCGTTTTAGTCTTTTATTCTTTTCATTTATTACTTGGATTTTTTGTCTATTGATTGCTTTTTTTGGCTTTTTTTTAATTTTGTTATCAGCTTTTTTAGATGTTCGTGTGTCATTGATTAATCTTTTAATATACAACTCAAATTCGTTGACTATGATTGGTCTTACTCTGTTGTTATCGGGTATACTCCTTTTTTTTATCTCGTATTTTATTGGAAGGAAAAGATTTTTAGATGTTGAGATGAATCACAAGGCGAGAATTTCAATTAGGCCAAAAACTATTGAGAAATTTTGTAGCGCTTATTTTGATGAAATATTGCCCAAATACAAAGTGAAAAGTAAAGTCCTTATAGAAAATCAAAAAATCAATATATTTGCAAATATTCCAAGACTATCTTTTGATCAGTATGAAGAAGTATTAGCAACAATTGAAAAAGAGCTTTCATTAAAGCTTAAGACCTTGTTCGGCTATGACAAGGAGTTTATATTCTCTCTAAAAGTTAAGTAAGATTTTGATGAAAATGTCTTAATCTATTGGTTAGATAGCTTCTCCGATAAAGAAGGTCATGAAGCATTAGCTGCCAAAGTATTTTATTATATTTTTAATATCAGTTTGTGAGATTAGCGGTACTTTAGAAAGTTCTTCTTTACTCGCTTTTGATACGGCTAAAGGGCTTTTGAAGTGTTTGATAAGAGACTTCAACTTTTCAGGGCCAATTCCTGCGATTTCATTTAGAGAACTTTTAATTGTTTGATGTTTTCTAGTTTTTTTGTGAAAAGCTAAAACAACTTTATGAACCTCATCTCTTATTGACTGTAATAAGAAGAGCTCTTTTGACGTAGCTTTAAAGTGAAAAGGTTCTTTTTTATGACAAGTGTAGACTTTTTCTTTGGTAAGGCCCTTGTCATGGCGAGAATGTTCTTTTGCAAGAGCTATAATATCTACAGAAGCAATATTTAAGTCGCTAAGCACCTTTTGAGCCAAATTTAATTGAGGTTTTCCTCCATCAACAATAAGAAGGTCTGGAAGATCTTTTTCTAGCTTAGCTCTTTTATAACGCCTTGTTAAGGCTTCTTTCATAGAGGAGATATCATCTCCTTTAGACTCCTTTAGGTGGTATTTTCTAGTTTTTGCTTTATCTCTTTTTCCAAAGACAAAAGTCACCATAGCAGAGACAAGAGAAGTTTGAGAAATGTGAGAATTATCAAAACATTCAATTTTTTCAGGAAAGTTTAAGAGATCCAAAGACTCTTGAAGCTTAAGAAGTGTCTTTTCTAGTATCGATTGTTTCTGTGATTCTGATTTGAGGTTTACTTCAGCATTTTCTAAGGCTAATTTAATCAATGCTATTTTTTCACCCTTTTTTGGAAAAAGCAACTTGGTTTTTTTCTCCTTAGATAAAAGTTCTTGAAGTTCGTCAACATCATTTAAAGGAATGGATACAAGGATTTCATTTGGTGGTTTTTTTGATGCATAAAATTGAAGTAAAAAACTTTTAATAGCTTCATCATCATCTTGCAAAAAATTTGAAAAGGTATACGTTTTAGAATTCGTTAAAAGCCCTTTTTGAATAGTAAGATGAGTGATTGCAGCCGATTCTTTTTCTGTATAAATAGCAACTACGTCTCTATTTTTATTCGAAAAGGAGACAACGCGCTGTTTTTCGATGATTTCTTCTAGAGCCTTAATAGATTTTAAAATAGAGGCTGCTTTTTCAAACTCTAATTTCTCGCTAGAGGTTTTCATTTCTTTTTTTAAGTCTTTAATAATGGTTTCTTCATTACCTTTTAAAAATTGTTTAACCTTGTTGACATATGAGGCGTATTCTTCTTTAGAACACTTATTACAGCATGGAGCTATGCATCTTTTTATTTGATATAAGATGCAAGGCCTTACTCTGTTTGAGAGCTCTCTATCAGAACATTCTCTTAAAGGAAAGAGTCTTTGTAAAAGATCAAATGTTTGTCTTGCATTATAGGCGCTTGTATAGGGACCAAAATAAGAACCTTCATCTTTAGGTTTTCCTTTTATTCTAACGAGTTTTAGTGCGGGCCAATTGTGTTTAGTGAGTTGAAGGCAGATGTAGGTTTTATCATCTTTTAAAAGAATATTATATTTAGGCTGGTGTTTTTTAATAAGGGTGTTTTCTAATAGGAGAGCTTCTTTTTCAGAAGACACAACAATGGTGTCTATTTCAACAACTTTAGCCATTAAATAGGGGATTTGAGGGCGATTATCAAAAGATTTAGAAAAGTATTGTAAAAGGCGCTTTTTGATATTCTTAGCTTTACCTATATAAAGGACTTTTTGATTTTTGTCCTTCATTAGATAAACGCCAGGTTTAGTGGAAAAATTATCTTTATCTATAGTCATGCCAAAATTATTTAATCTGAGCTAGCTTTAGAGTTTCTTCGATTTCCTCTAAATCTAATACAAAGCAACTTCTGTGACCTTTAATAAACTTATGGGGATTTAAGTCTTCTGTTTTAGTCATAGCATAATAGTAATCTAAGCCTATTGCATTGCATAAGTGCCAGTAAAAAACAGTTTCTTTTTTATAAGGAAGAAACTCTACAACTTTAGTGTTAGGGTTGCAAAAAACCAATCTAGTAAGCGCTGCACCATGAGGAGCTATAATTACATCTGCCTGTTTAAAATAGGCGCATGATTCTATAAAACTCATTTCTTCTGGATAAATTGTTTTGAATCCTAGAGGTTCAAGCATTTTTATCAATTCATTTTCTTTGTAGACTTGCCTTCTGCTTGTTTTTGAACGGCTAACATAAATCTTTTTTGTGTTAATAGGATTTTCTTTCAGGTATGCATCTATTTGATTTAGAAGCTTTTCTCTAAAAAATGAGGCCATCCACTTATTGGGAAACCCAGGAGAGCAGGGCGTTGTAGCTGAGAGCAGCATTTTTGCCTTCAGTAGAGGGTGCTCTTTGGCATCGATAATCTTATCATCAGAATAACCTAACAAGTGCAGAGATTCTCTTTGAAACTCATGATCAATTTTTACATAGACTTTTTCTGGTTTAAAACCCGATTTTTCAATGAGGTGTAATCTAACAAGTACATCAAAAAACCAGTGGGCAAGATTTCCTTGTTTATCCATTGTTAAGCATGCAACAGTATTTGGGAAGATACTAGCTTTGTGAAAAAAGTTTTTAAACCTTAAGCGAAATATACGGTGGTCTAAAATATTTTCTAGGCCATATTGTATAGAATGTTCTTTGACAAGCTCTCCTTTATCATCAATTATAGTTCCAATGGCGTTAGCATAACCATTTTCTAGAGGAAGAACTGTCATTTTCTGTTCATCGTATGATTTTGGAAAAAAGTCTCTATTTTTTTCGTAAAAAGAATTTGGTTCTTTAGTCGTTTTAGTCGTTGGAGGATAGACAATAATAGGAGCTAATACATTTTCAGAAGTGATACCTTGTGGCACACCACAAATGTTAAATGAGTTTAATTGAGGAGAGACTGTCTTTAAATTTTTCATGACTCTAAATATGAAAAACCTCTCTAGCGACCGAGCAAGAGGATAGATCGATTTTTTATAAGCGTAATCACTAACTCTTAAAAATGTTTCCAATTTTTTTTTTGCCATTTTTCTCCCCTTGAAATTGACTTAAAATCTAACACTTTATCTTCTAAGAAGAAAAATGTACAGAGGTTAGACTAGCTTAAAGCAGGACTAACGTATTCAAATTTTGTTTCCAAAATATTGGTCAGATTAGTCTATCGGAATAAAGAGCCTGCTTCTTTTTCTTTTAAAAACAGAGTATCTAAAAGCTTAGGAATAGCTTTCTAGCCATTTTTAAAAAACACCTTAAAACTCCCTCCGAGGGATTTTTAAACTTTTTCAATTGCATAGAGCGTAGAAGCTTCTGTTACAGCGCAGTCCTTTAACTCCTCCCCTTCAGCTAACTCTCTAGAGGCATGACATAGAGAAAAATTGGACATTCTATTAAATGTAGAATACGAGCTTCTTAAGGAATTCTTTAATTGTCTCACAGTGTCTATTCCATCAACTTTTACTTCACCTTCTCTTCCATTTACCAACTTGATCTTAATTGTAGTTGCCCCATCTGAACGGTAGGGTGGTTCATGAGACTTTTCTCCTTTATTAAGTGTACCAGATATATCTACCCATTTAAAACAGTCTCCGCATTTAAGACCAAATCTTTTGTGAAAGACATCCTTAAGGCAATCAGAGTGTACAATATGTGAAGCTATTCCACCTGAGGGTGTTGTGTGACCTGCAATATCTCTAAGAGAGCCTCTATTTATATCCTCCGAGCAAAATGAGCAAAAAGCGCCATCGGGTATTTGGTTATGGCTAATATTATTAAAATAAACGGTCATATCATGGTTTCCTTTTTTGTAAATTAGTACTAATAAAACAGTTTGATTTATATAAAAATGCGAGCTTTAAATTATAACTCTTAATTATTAATAAAGAATAAAGGATTTATTGTTTTGTTTCAATTTATTATTAATCTTCAAAATGCTCGGATCTTAATTTCTAAGTTTGTAGCCTTTATTAAATAAGTAGGCCACCCAAACAGAGGATAAAGCAAGCGATACAATAAGAACAATCCAACGTGTGAGGGGGGAAGACTCTTGGATATTGATCATAGAGTATCTGATTCCATCTACAAAATAGAAAAAAGGATTTACACGAATAATGAGTTGGAACTTTTCAGGTAGCATATCGATTGAATTAAACATCCCACCTAAAAAAGTTAAAGGAGTGAGTACAAATGTCTGAAAACGTTTAACTTCTCAAAAGAGTCAGCCCAAAGGCCTACTACTAAGCCTAAGAATGCAAAAACTAATGATACCAATATAGAATATGTTAAAAATAATATCACATGATCTACACTTGCAGCATTGAAAAAGATGGCAATAAGGTAGATGCCGATGCCCACAACAATGCTTCTAAATACAGCTCCAACTACATAGCCGGAGATTATTTCAAAAGAAGATAAAGGGGCTATTAAAATTTCTTCTATATGACGGAAATATTTTTGATGGAAAATAGAAAAGGAGCTTTGAGAGAAAGATGCTGTAATGAGATTCAATAAAAGAATTCCTGGGAGAACAAACTCAATATAGCTTGCATGAGAGTGGAAGTTAATACGGTATCCAACAACGTACCCGAAAATAAAAATATAGAGAAGAGCATTAATCCAGGGACTTATAAGAGTTTGCACACTTGTACGTAGGAACCTTTGGTTCTCTCTTTGTATGAGTGTATATGTACCTATTTTATTAAAATTCAGATTTTTCATGAATGATGTCGATGTAAATTTTTTCTAAGTTTTGGCCATCTTTTAAAGCCTCTTCTTTGTCTTTTAAAAAAACCAAGTGGCCTTTTTTTATCATTGCTATTTTATTACATAAAAGCTCCACTTCTTCTAAATAGTGGGATGTTAAGATAATTGTTTTTCCCATCTTATTTATTTTTTTAAGATAACCCAGTAGCTCATGGCGCACTTCAATATCTAAAGCTGCTGTTGGTTCGTCTAAAATTAAGAGCTTAGGATCATGGATTAAAGCTTTTGCTAAGACAGCCCTTCTTTTCATCCCTCCAGAGAGATGTAGAAATTGCTTTTCAGCATGTTCTTGTAAATTTAGAGTTTCCAATAAGTCCGCTATTCTTTTGAGCCTAACTTTTTTTGGGATTTGATAGAATCCTCCTACAAACCATAAGATATCTTTTACTGTTAAAAAGTGATCAACATTATAGTCTTGGGGAGATAAGCCTATTTGCATTCTTGCCTTGCGATATTCTTTTTTTACATCGGACCCAAAAACTTCAATAGTGCCTTCAGTAAATTGATTAATTCCACAAATAGCAGATATTGTCGTTGTTTTACCTGCTCCATTTGGTCCTAAAAAACCAAAGAAATCTCCTTCATTTACCTCTAAATTTAGGTTACTGACAGCTTTCATTTCGCCATAATATTTTGTGAAATTTGAGATCTTTAGTGCAAGAGTCATTTAACTTGTTCTATTAGAAAAAGAAATTAAAGTAGCAGATAATGATTGTAATTGCGAGTAAAAGCAGTAATTTCTACTTATTTATTAACCATTACTATATTTAAAAACCTTATGAAGAAGTTGTCAGTGATTTCGATCATTTATGCCTGTTTTGCTGGCTTTTGCTTATTTATTATAGCTATGGGAATATTTCGTTTCTCATATGGCCCTATTATTCCATTTCTTGTCAAAAACAAATGGGCGACCCCTCCTCAAGCAGGATATATAGGGAGTTCTAATTTTTTGGGCTATTTTTTAGGAGCATATATTGCTCCTAAACTTACTCGCTATGTCAGCATGAATAAAGTTATGGTCGCAGCTCTAGCTTTTTCAATTATAGCCTCATTTCTTTCTTCATGGAATGTCGATTATATTTGGCTTGGCGCTATGAGGTTTATCGTTGGAATAGTTGCTGGAATTATTATGGTACTTTCTCCAACTCTTATTCTTTTTGGTATACCTCCTAGACTTAAAAGTATCTTAAGTGGGGTGATGTTTTCAGGAGTTGGAATTGGAATATTCGCGACGAGCTGTTTGATTCCAGTATTTTACAAAATTAATGGCGTTTTTTCTATATGGTTATGGTTAGCAATCATGACGGTTGTTTTAGCTCTTATCTCCTTCAAAAAATGCTTAAAAGCTCCGAGCCTCCATAAAGAGGTTCCAAATGTGAAAAAGAAGCTAGATAAATCGAGTAGGTTGATTTTTTTTGCTGCTCTATTGGGTTATTTCCTTTACGGAGTAGGAATTACTCCGACTACTCTTTTTCTATCAACTTATGCTTATCACGATTTAGGAGCATCCCTACATTTCAGTAGTATTTTATTTTCTATTTTTGGAATAGGGTGCTTCGTGGGTTCTTTAGTTGCTGGATGGATGAACACTATCTTTAACAACTACTTGTCTATAATAGTAATTGCAGTGATAGGTATTATAAGTTTAATCGTTATTGTTCTTTTTCATAGCATAGCAGCAGTAGGTATTAGCTCGTTTCTTTCAGGATTTTACCTCATTGGAAATGTTGTTATAATATCTTCACTCCTTGAAAGTATTGCAGGTGTTCAAAATCATGCAAAATACTGGTCTTATATGACACTAGCTTATGCTGTAGGGCAATTTATTTCGGCTTATCTATTGTCTTATTCGTTAAATTTTGAAATGAGTTACCACAGTATGTTTATTATGGGCTTAATTGTTTTGATTTTTTCATTAATTGCGTACTTATTTACAAAGCGAAAGAGCTCTTTAGTGAACTCTTCCAATAGAGAGTATTAGCCAAAAGCTCTATTACTTTCGTCCTATTTTTTTACTTTTGTGCCATCAGCTAAATAAGTAGTTTCTAACCACATTTCTAGAAAATCCTCTCCTAAGTTTTTAGCAGCTTCCCGGCAATTAAAATAATCACTTGGCTTTGGTATAATATCGTTGCTGAGGTAGTCTGAATCTGATAATGCAAAAGCATAGGCTATTAAATTTGTTGGAAAGCTGTTCGCTTTGTCTTGCCATATTTTTATTTTTATGGGAATAAGATCACTTTTTTGATTTCTTTTACAAAGAGCAATAAAGTCTTCTTTGTCCAGATGATGGACAACTCCGTTAATTTGAGCTGATTGTGAACGAGCTTTTCTAATGTTTACTCCTGCTCTTGCATTTGAAGAACTTTTATCAGTGTCTTTGTCAAAGATTCTGATGAGATCTTCAGCAATAACAAGAGTCTTCCTAGCAATAACATCCTTTTTGACAATTTCTAATGCCTTAATATCGCTAATTAGAGTGCCATAGCTTAATATAGGAATGGTCTCTGTTCCTAAAGATGCAGTAATTGTCTTAAAGACGAGTTCTGGGTCAAATTCGGAAGTAAATTCTTCATAATTACTAGTAAAAGATTTTTGAGAAGATTTATCTTTGTACAGGAATTTTTTTAGATGATTCCATAGTTTCAAAAGAGAATGTTTTTGATGCATAAATTTTATAACTGCTTGTTATGGTTTATTGTTTTATATACCATAATAATAAAATTATAACATTAGTATTAATAAAAAACAAAATAAATAAAATAAATGATTTTGTTTTATTTTTTAACTTTTAATATCTAGCGTTTTAATGAAGTTTAAATGAAAATTTTCAAATTTGTAAAGTTAATATTTTAGTTGTTTTAAAGCTTTCATATACCCTAAAATCTTCCGATAAATAATTTTTCATAAAAGTAAAAGTTATAAAAATGCTTTTTTGAATTATAGATTAAATTGTATTAACTCTTTAAGTTTAGTTAATAATGTAATCCTGTTAATGTATTTATTATCGGGTTGTGAGTTATTAAAATTAAAATAGCGAATAAATGTTGTTTATTTTTAAATATTTTTTTAACAATCTGTGCAAGTGTTGTTTATAAGTAATTTTTAATTAATAATAATATTGCGTTTTATTTAATAATTGTAATAAAATTAATAATAAGTTGATCATGTTTTATGTTAGTTATACACATGGCGATAAATCAAGACACAAATAATTTTTAAGGAGGCAGAATGTCATCACCAATAGATTCTTTTATACAGAGTTGTCCTTTGAATATAGACACTGTGGAACGGAAGTGTCCTTTGACTTTAGAAACTTTAAAAGGTTTTACAGAGGCTCAAAAAAAGGCGGGTAAATGGGGCTGGACCTTGGAGAACCTCCGTGGATTGTTTGGCTCTTCCAGGGACTTAACTGTAGAAGATAGTAGAACATTTTTGTATGAAGGCCTTTTTTTAAAGAATATAGATAAGCTTGTCGAAACCCATCCCGACTATCAAGGTTTTCCAACTAAGCAAATTGCTCAAGATATCTCACAACTAAGAAATGATCTCAGAACTTATACAAGAGAGCGTAGTTATCAATTTGCAGAGGACGCTTTAAATTTTTATTTTCCAAGGGATGATGGTTTTGATTATTATTGGGATAAATATAGTGAAAATGGAGGAACTGAAGCTGAAGTTGCAGAAAGAGTCATCAAAGGGGCAATGAGCTCAAATTCATTCTTTGATTCTCCTACGGTCCAAAGAGTAGGGGATGCTGTTTTGAGCCTTGGCTTTTCTTTGGAAGATCCAAATGCTAAAGAAGAAAAGAAAGTAGATTTGTCAGAAGGTTATAGATGGGGAGAGTTAGTTTGTGATGCCGCTTATTACGGCCTAGTTCCAATAGATTTTGCGCTGGACTTATCTTCTGCTTTTTTAGCAGGAAGAAGAAAAGCGTTGATTGGTGCTGTGCCAACACAATTCTTAAAAAATTATCTTGATGTATCTTATAAAGTAAACTGTGAATCTAAACGTCTATTTGAATCTTTACCTTCTAGATATCAAGTTGGTATGGATCTTGCAAGCATAGGCTTTTCTCGAGCTTTAGCTCCTGCTGGTGTAGGCGGAGGTGTTCATCTGGTAGATGGGGTTAATGATGTAATACAGGGAGCAGATCGTCGAAGAATTACTAATATTATTGGTAATATAAGGAACCTCCGGGGAGTACTGGAAGGTCGGCATGTACACCTTTCCCGGGTTTTTAAACAGAACGCAAGAGGAGCAGCACAAGCACAAGGATTATCCAATGTGATGGCCGGTCTTCGAAGGCATCTACCTGCTATTTCAAGTTGGGCTAACTGGGTTCCTGCTGGAGGGGAAAGAAGCTATGCCCGCTACTTTGACTATGTTGTGCAAACAGCCGAGGCAGCACTACTTGAGAAAGTTCAGGTTCAAGTTGGCGCTCCTATTGTTTATGGATCACTCTCAGCCTATAAGAGTCTTGGGGTTGCTGCTATGCGTGGAGTTGGTAATGATGCTGTTAATGGATTTCCTAATGCTGAACATGGATTGGAATTGGCAAAATATCATGGTGGGCGTGGATGGGAAGGAACACAACATTATGCTGGGCGTGGATGGGAAGGAACACAACATTATGCTGGGCTTGGATGGAACGGAACAAAACATTATGCCGGGCTTGGATGGAACGGAACACAACATTATTCTGGACTTGGATGGAACGGAACACAACATTATGCTGGGCTTGGATGGAACGGAACAAAACATTATGCTGGACGTGGAGTGGACTTGGCAAAATATTATCTTTCTTCGAAGCCTTCTGAGGAAACTTCAACTGGAGGAAAACCTGGAGATACTCAATTACAGGGCGAAAAACCGAAAGGACGGCCATTGCAGACAAAAGCAGAGAATGGATCTACAGCTTCTTTTGATTATGGCTCAGCTCAAAATATATCAGGCAAAGTTCAAACACCTGGAGATGGAAGTTATCGTTTTTTAAATAGCCTTACTTCAACGGAGCGAACAATAGCAGGGGGGGCGCCTCCTACTCAACTTTCATTTTCTAATGGCTACTTTGTACCAGGTACACTTGCACTTTTTCCTCTAACATCGAAAGTAAAAGATAATCTCTCAGAAAGATTTCCTCAGCTAACAGAATTCTTTGAACAACAAAGACCAGCTGTTGGTACAAGCGATCATAGTTTAGCTCCTTCTGGGGCTGATCAGACTTCACAACAAACTTTACACCTCCAATTTAATGCTAATGAAGCTCACCTTACCTTAAGAGGACCTGAAGGTGCCGGTAAAGAAGTGGTTATTCTACCCAAACAAGAAGTATTAAAAGCTTTGGAAACATGTAGGTCTGATTCTTTTGAATCAGCTATAGTAGTTATTAAACCAGGCTCAATTATAGGAATTCAAGTTTCAGATGCTTTACTAGAAAGTTTAGCTTTTTCTTACCCTGAAATAAGAACTCTATTAGAAAAGGACACGTTTTCAGAAGATACAAAAGCATTAGCTCTATCTGGAAATGGTCAGGCGGCTTTATCAAAAGGTTTATTTTGTCGTTTTAAAGCAAATGAATCTGTGGAGGTATTTCTTCGAGGGCCTGGCGCTAACTCAGACAGGATGGTAATTTTCAAGCAGGAAGATTTCTTTAAATCTCTTGCAATACTTGGTAGAAATAGTCAGGTGCCAATTAACACCCGCTTTTACTCTCCAGAGGCTCAGCAAGCTTTCTTGCCTCATCACCAGGTGACCCAACTTCGAATTGATGCTGCCCCTACTACACCCTCTCCGACAATATCAATAACACCTTCAGGAATCGGAGCGACTGCCATTCCTTTTAGGGTTACAGGAAACCCACAGGATCAAAAACAGGATGGAATGCCATTGCATACAAAAACAGGGGGCTATCAATTACCTGAAACATGCGCTAATGATTTCGGGTTTAGAAATGGATCTACTACTTCTTTTGATTATGGCTCAGCTCAAAATATATCAGGTAAAGTTCAAACACCTGGAGATGGAAGTTATCGTTTTTTAAATAGCCTTACTTCAACGGAGCGAACAATAGCAGGGAGACCTCCTACTCAACTTTCATTTTCTAGTGACTACTTTATACCAGGTACACTTGTATCTCTTCCAGCAACAACGAGTATAAAAGGTAGTTTTTCAGAAAGATTTCCTCAGCTAACAGAACTCTTTGAGCAACAAAGATCAGCTGTTGGTACAAGCGATCATAGTTTAGCTCCTTCCGGGGCTTATCAGACTTCACAACAAACTTTACACCTTCAATTTAGTGCTAATGAAGCTTACCTTACCTTAAGAGGACCTGAAGGTGCCGGTAAAGAAATGGTTACTCTACCCAAACAAAAAGTGTTAAAAGCTTTGGAAACATGCAGTAGAGAAAATCAGATTTCATTATCTACAAATTCTTTTGAATCAGGCGTAGTTATTAGACCAGGCTCAATTATAGGAATTCAAGTTTCAGATGCTTTACTAGAAAGTTTAGCTTTTTCTTACCCTGAAATAAGAA
>WNLI01066661.1:21955-42675 GCA_025802215.1 Wirenia argentea
GAATCTGTGGAGGTATTTCTTCGAGGGCCTGGCGCTAACTCAGACAGGATGGTAATTTTCAAGCAGGAAGATTTCTTGAAATCTCTTGGAATACTTGGTAGAAATAGTCAGGTGCCAATTAACACCAGCTTTTATTCTCCAGATGTTCAGCAAGCTTTCTTGCCGCATCACCAGGCGACCCAACTTCAAATTGGTGCTGCCCCTACTACACCCTCTCCGACAATATCAATAACACCTTCAGAAACAACGACTCTTCCCATTCCTGTTCAGGTCGCTCATCCACCAGTCATTCCTTCATTAGGGCCAGATACTACAGTAATACCAGCGATAACACCTTCTCCTTCTCAACAAGGAGCTCCTATTGATCCTTTAACTCCAAATCCTTCTTCTCTTGCAACTCTTGGAAAAGTTGCTTTATTTGCTACAACATCAACAGCAGCAGGGGTTGGTATTACTTATCTATATAGTCAAGCAGAGGAGAAATACGCAGCCTGTGAAGGGTCACGATTTAATAAAATGAGAAGCGTTGCAGGAGAGGCTTTAGCTATTAGTCTTATCGCAGGCTCTGCTATGTTTGTGGGCTCTAGAGCGCTTCTTCTTTAGGAAATGAAGCGGCAGCTCTTCACTAGAATATATGTGAAGCTTATGAAATTTCTATAAGCTACTTTATGGAAAAAATAATGTGGGTTAGCTTATATTATATGTATAAAGGTAAATCCTTATTTTACTGTGAAGATAGATGAAATGACATTTCAAGAATTTAGTGAAAATTGCTTTGTGAAGTTAACGGATTTAAGGATTGCTATTCTCAAGATATTATGGGAAAGCAGCACACCTTTAAAGGCTTATAAAATTCTCGAAGAGCTTTCTAAAACTAAAGAAAATGCAAAGCCTCCAACTGTATATAGAGTGTTAGAGTTTTTAATTAATAACGGTGTTATTCATCGGTTAGACTCAATTCAATCATACACTCTTTGTTGTAAACCTCATATAGATACAGATTCTGATGTGTTAATGGTTTGTAATATATGTCATAAAGTAACTGAAGTCATGGATTCTGTAATGCACGCACTAGTTAAAAAAATTGGATCTGACAACCATTTTACTATTCAAAACGATAGCATACAGATCCAAGGGTTGTGTCAACACTGCAATAAGTCAAAGATCACTAATTGTCATACTTAAAGTATTGATTCTCTTATTACATAAACCTAAATTAAGATTTTTAAGAGAGTAGTTCTAGTGCTGTAAATATATTACTTTTCCAGAAGATAAAAGTTGCTATGAAGTTTCATATATCACTATTAAGTGGAGGCTATCAAAACTTCATTTATTGCTCTTGCTTTTTTACAATGTTATAATATAACATTATCCGGAATTTTTTATTTGATCTAAACAAATGCTTGTTGAACTAGATATATTTTTTGGAGTTATTATATGAAATCGTTTTATTTTTTTATTAAAAATCTTAAATTTTACAAATTATTAAATTTAGAATTAATTGTTTTTGTTGTTTTATTAACTAATTTTATACCTTCTTATGCTTGCGATCATCATACCTGTCATCATAAGTCTGTTTGTGATGAAGCAATTGATAATATTAAATCTCATTATAGAGACTTTTCAAAAAGCGAAATCGATAATGTAGAGCAGGAGATCCCTTCTTTGAAGCATTTAATGAAGCAAATTCGTGAACCCCTAAGCCAAAAAGAACAAGATGAGATATTAGCTGATATCCAAATTCAAGAGCTAAAAGATCCTTTGAGAAAATTAATTTCAAGAAGGGAGTACGAAATAGAAAAATATTGGGCAAATTCCATTCTTGCTCAAAAGCCAGGATTAAATTTATTAGAAATTTATCCTTATTACAAGCGATATCAGGAATTCGTTGCATTGGAATTCAATACTATAAAGTCTATTTATGATGGGGAATTAAAAAAGATATTATTTATAGGGGGTGGCCCTTTGCCTCTTTCTAGTTTTCTAATGGCAATGGATACAAACTTGGAAATTTCTATTATGGATAGTAACCAAGAGGCCTATGATATTGCAAAAAGATTAGCAGATCACTTAGAAATATCAGAAAATATCAGGTTTATTCATGAAAAAGCAGAAGTTTTTCAAGATTATCAAGATTATGATGCTATTATATTAGCGTCCTTAGTTGGAGAGAAAGAAGAGGAAAAGATTGCGCTGCTCAAACATATCAAAAATAGAGCAAATAATAAGGTTTTTCTTGCACGTTCTACTAAAGGGTTAAAAACATTGGTATATCCTGAAATTAATCTAGGTAGTCTTCAAAAAGAAGGCTTCAATATAAACTGTATCTTACATACAGGAGAGTGCCTCAATAATGTCATTATGGTTGGAAAAACATAGAATTTCATCTTTAAGTTAGTTAAGGGTCTAACTGATGAAAGAATAATAAAGGGCTGAAGAACCCAACAAGAAGATGTTAAAGTCTTTTTGTTGGGTGAAATTCATGGAGTTTTTATAATATCGGAAAAGTCAACGATATGGGAGAAGAATTGTTGATCTGTAACAGAATCTTTTACGCCATTAACTTGGATTAACACAGGTCGAATAGAAAAGCTTTTTGGAAGAGTGATTTTATCCATTTTAGATTTTACTTCTTTGATAATACTAGAACCTATCTTTTGTTTTGAGAATTTAATTTCACATCCATAAAATCAAAAAAGTGAATTTGCGGATGTGTTATTAAAAGAGTATACACTTATAATTAATGAGTTATGAAATTATATCATAATAATATCATTGGGTTGCTTTTGGATATCAATATTTAAGAGGCCTAGGTAGGAAACTTCAAAAGATCTATTTAACTGCAGTAGCTGTCAACCATCTTACATTAAAATAGACTTCCGAATTTGTACCAATAGGTTTGTGTAACAAATAACACTGAATGACTTCTTCTAAAAAAGGATCTTTTAGATTCTCTGGAAGAGCTGATAGATAAGGAAAGAACTGTTTGATAAATAAGAAAAAAGCTTTTTCTGAAGGAAAAACATGTTCAATAGACTTAGATTCTAGAGAAGTAGTAGTTAGTCTAACATCTTTTAAAAGGTCTAAGTACTCGTCTTTTTCAAAGAAACGCCATTTTGGAGAAAAAGATAGAAAATATGATGCCCATTTCTTTTTCGAGGTGACCTCATTAACAGCGTTTTGCATTTCTTGGGGTAAGCCTTGGGGCATTTTAATGACTACTCGACCATTTGGCTTTAATGCTCTATAGATTCCTTCTAGAGCTAATTTTTGTTCTGGTATCCATTGCAGAGTAGCAAAAGAAACAATGAGGTCGAATTCTTGGTTGAATTTAAGCTCTCTTGCATCTCCTTGCATAAATGAAAGATTGTTGTTTTGAAAATGATCTTGTGCAAATGAAATCATAGAGGAAGATAGATCAAAGCCTAGTACCTGTCCGAAAGGAACCTTTTTACTTAACAATTCTGTTATGTTTCCATTCCCACAACCGATGTCTAAAATAGATTCATGTCCATTAAGTTGAATATCACTAATTGTTGCAAAAGCGACTTCTTCTTGTTTTTTGTGATGTTTGTTGTATTCTTTACCATCCCAGAGGTCTTTATGGTCGATATTATTGGCTAAAAGTAGAGAAGGTAAAAATAATACTAAAAAGCTTAATCTGTTCATTGCGATATCCTTTAAGATATGTGTCAAAGGCCGTAACAATAGTATTCATTTTAATAAAATGCAATTTAAGCAATCAGTTCTAAAGATAAAAGAGCTAAAGTTTTTACTTGCTATAATAGACTTTTTATTTCTTGTAATTTTACTAAAGCATCAACAGGAGTTAGTTGATTAATGTCTAAATTTTTGAGGATATTTAATAATTGTTTTCCCTTATGATCATTTGGATCAACCTCTTTAGGAAATAAGAGAAGTTGCTCAGAGGATCTCTCTTTTTTTACATGTGATTTGTATTTGATGTGTTTTTTGCTTTCTAAATCATGAAGAATTTCTTTAGCTTTTGAAATGACTTTTTGCGGGATACCTGCAATTTGAGCGACATGTATGCCGTAGCTTCTATCTGCACTACCTTCTATTATTTTATGTAAGAAGATTACTTTTTGGTCTATTTCTTGAACTTTTACAGTGTAGTTTTTTGCTTGTTTAATCCTATCAGCGAGCTCTGTAAGTTCAAAATAGTGCGTTGCAAAAAGTGTTTTAGGTGTTTTATTAGGCTCTGTTAAAAGGTAATCTGCAACGGCCCAAGCAATTGAAATTCCATCATATGTACTTGTTCCTCTTCCTATTTCATCTAGAATCACTAAAGATTTTGAGGTTGTATTATTTAATATATTAGCAGTCTCAGTCATCTCAACCATAAATGTTGATTGGCCACGTATTAGATCATCACTCGCGCCTATTCTAGTAAAGATTTTATCTACTACCCCTATATGAGCCGAAGTACACGGAACAAAAGATCCCATTTGAGCCAAAATAATAATAAGCGCCACTTGTCGAATATATGTAGACTTACCCGACATATTTGGACCTGTAATGATTGCTAAGCGTGTATCATCACCAATTTGTGTATCATTTGGAATAAACTCTTGGGTTAGTTGGGTTGCTTCTATAACAGGATATCTTCCTTCAATGATAGTCAGAGTATCACTATCATCTATTACAGGAGCTACATAATTGTAGATATTTGCGGCAACTGTGAGTGAATAGATACAATCGGTCACGGAAATAGCATTGGCAATTAAACGCACTTGAGAATCAAAGGACAGGATAGTTTCTTTTATATTTTGAAAAAGTACAGCTTCTCTTTCACGAATTTTTTCTTCGGCAACTAAAACTTTACTTTCATATTCCTTAAGTTCAGGAGAAATAAAACGCTCTGAATTTGTTAAAGTTTGCCTTCTTTGAAAAGAAGAAGGCATTTTGTCTGCTTGTCCTCTACTTACTTCGATATAGTATCCAAATACTCTGTTATATCCAATTTTAAGTGTTTTTATGTTAGTCTCTTCTCTTACAGTTTTTTGATATTCTGCTATCCAGGATTTTCCGGACTGGCTTACCTTAAGCCATTCGTCAAGCTTTTCATCAAACCCATTTTTAAAAGTTTTCCCATCTCCTATTTTTAAAGGAGGGTCGTCTAGTAATGCTTTATCTAATAGTAATGTGAGGCTTTGTAGGTCTTTAAGTTTTTCAGCTTCGGTTTTTAAGAGATTAGAAGTAGATTTTTTTAAAGTATCTTTTACTTTCGGAACTGCTTTTAATGAATTTTTTAAAATAATTAAATCTTTAGGAGAAGCATAACCAGAAGAGATCTTAATCATAAGTCTTTCTAAATCACGAATAGGCTTTAAAGCAATTTCTAGTTTATTTAATAAAAGCGTACTTTCCAAAAGGGATTTAATAGCATCTTGTCTTTGTTTAATTTCTTCTATGTTTATTAATGGTTGTTTAACCCAGTTTCTAATGCGCCTTGCTCCCATTGGAGTCTTTGTGTGGTCTAAGACAGACAAAAGAGTATGGGCTTTTTCTGGTGATCCTTTGGAGTCAGTAAGCTCTAAGTTTTGAAGAGTTATTCTATCGAGCATCAAAAACTGAGAATTTTGATATGTTGCTATCGATTGAATATGATCAATTGAGTGGCAAAGGTGGTCTTGTAAATATATAAGAGAAGCTCCACTTGCGCTAATAGCTGCGGTCATTCCTCTTAAACCAAAGCCGTCTAAGTTGTGAACATCAAAATGGTTTGTTAGAAAATCTAAGGCATTTTGTGGAGCGAATTTCCAATCCTCTAAAGAAGAGAGTAAAAAATTGAAAGAGAACTTTAGTTCATTAAAGTTTTCTAAAAAGAGAGCGTAAAACTTTTTTGAAGTTAAAATTTCAGATGGTCTCAATCTATACAGCTCGTCAAAAAGATCTTTTAGTCTATCAAACTCTATAGCTGCAAAGTAACCTGTGGTAATATCTATAATAGATAAACCATATGTCTGACCTACTTGTAAGACACAGGCGAAGTAATTATTAGAATTTTCTTGTAAGAGATTGGAATTTAACAAAGTGCCAGGTGATAGAATGCGTACGACATCTCTTTTCACAAGACCTATAGCTTTTTTTGGGTCCTCTATTTGCTCTGCAATAGCAACGCGGTATCCTTTTGCAATAAGCCTGTCTATATAGGAATCGCAAGCATGGTAAGGCACACCGCTCATAGGTACATTTTGTCTTTTAGTAAGCGTAAGGTCGAGTTCTTCTGCTAGTAGTTTTGCATCTTCATAAAATGCTTCATAAAAGTCGCCCATGCGAAAAAATAGAACGCAACCTTTAGCCTTTTTTTTACAACTTTGCCACTGGGCCATCATTGGAGTTGTTGCTGGGGATGATTTTGTAGTTTCCATAAGTCTATTTCCACAAATTTTAGGTAAAATTCTCTCTTTAGAAAGCATAAGCGTCAAGTATAAAAATTTTCTTATCTGTACAAGTATAGTTTGACTTTTTCCACCATCGCTTGGATGATAGCAGTCTTTATATTTATCGAGAGGGATTTATGAAGAAGACTATTTTATCTATTGTCTTGGGGCTTTTTATTTTAAGTGCTATTGGCGGTCTATCGAGTTGGTATTTATGGCAGAAAAAAAGCGATGTTGTTTCATGTGATTTTGAAGGACAATTAGGAAATAATCTTTTTCAAATAGCAACAGCTACAGCTGTTGCTCTAGATAACAATGCTAAAGCTGTGTTTCCAAAAAGAAAAATTTTAAGAAATAGAAATGGAGATCTTAATTTAAAGTACATCTTGAGCAGAGTAGACTCCTCTTTTATCAAAAAAAAGTGGGACACATATAGAGAAAAAGAAGAACGTATCTACCATCCTCTTCCTTACCATAAGAACATGAAATTAAGAGGTTACTTTCAATCGGAAAAGTATTTTGTTCACAGAAAAAAAGAGATACAGGAATTATTATCTCCAACAGATGAAATAGTGAGCCTTATCAATGAGAAATATGGAATGCTTTTGGAGAATAAAACAACTGTTGGTCTTCATATTAGAACTTTTATTCCAGACCAAAGAGATCCTGAAAACACAGTAGACTGGGAATATTACAAAAAAGCAATGAGCTTTTTTGATGAAAATGCTATTTTTCTAGTTTTTTCTGATTCTATTGACTGGGTTAAAGGAAAGTTTCCTGCATGGGGTCATAAGATTGTGTTTATAGAAGATAACCCGCATTACATAGACTTTTATCTCATGAGAGAATGTAACCATCAAATAGTATCTCCAGGATCTTCTTTTTCATGGTGGGCAGCTTGGCTTAATGAGAATCCCAATAAAAAAGTCATTTCAACTGCTTACTGGGCGGATAAAGGTAAAATCTACGATACAGTCCCAGACTCTTGGCTTAAGATATATTGATCTTAAGTAAATAAAGCTGATAAATAGGTTATCATTTTTATAAGATAGACCTATACCAAAATATAATTGTCATCGATGAAAGAGGCCTTAGATGCTTTAGGTTCAATCTAATAAAAACGTCTTTAGAAGCTATTCATAGATGGATTTTACAAAAATCTTTTATTCTGCTAGTGTCGGAATTCCTTTTAAAAGATAGAGAAAAGGAGTTTGATATGTCAGACATGGGTATTTCGGGCGTACGTCCACCACAAGAGGGATCTGGCTTTCCTGAGGGGAGTGGCAGAGTTTCTGTTGACAGTGCATTAGGAGCTATTAGTCATCTAGGAGCCCAAGGCTCTTCGATTTCACTTGATGGGGATAGATTTGGTCCTCCTGTTTTAATGGGCAAGGGTGTTTCAGGTATGGGTATGGGAGAATCTACTGCTGGTGGTTTAGGCGGTAGGCGCATTACTTGACATCCTTAAAAGCTTTTAGGGCTTGAGTTCTTTATAATGATTTGATCTCCTTCACTCATAATAAGTTGAGTGAAGGAGACAAGTTTATCGTTTTTATCTGATAATTTATGCGTTTTTTTAACTTATTATTTATTGTAAATGATTTAATTGATTTTTTATCAAAAGGTTGTATTTTAAAAGGCCTTTAAGTTTTTCTGTAAATAATTTTTTTTAAATATATTGATATTAAATAAAAATATTATTATAATATAGCTGTCAGTTTAATTAACTAAGAGGAGGTTGTTATGGTTACACTTAGAGCACTAGAACAAGTGCCGGCAGGTAAGTGCAGTTTGTTTCCTGTATCTGGACTTAAGGGGAGAAATACAGGTTTTGAGCGAAGCATTTTGCAAGCACTTAGAGGAAAATTAGAGGGGCAATCGGCAAGTCTACCAAAAGGTCTTAAATGCTATGAAGTTGAAGATAATTCATGGTTTGGTTATCTTTTTGGTGGTAATAAGGATAGCTTTTTTGCGGACTTCGAGGTTGGCGGAGAAAAACTCTCAGCGTTTTATGACAAAGCTTCTAAAGTGGTTTCAGTTTCTAGCTAGAATTAATGCAAAGCTAACATGACTTTAAGCCATGTTAGCTGCTTGATTTAACTCAATATCTTTCTCTTTCTAGATTGCTTTTGATTTTCCAAATCCACCACCACCCGAAGTTTTTATTATAATTTGATCTCCTTTATTCACTATTAGCTGGGCTAGAGGGAGTAATAATTTTCTTTTATTATTGCTTATCAATATATTTTGGCTTGTTTTTCCGCCTTTTATCCCTTTGGGTTCTACTACAATACAATCTGTAAAGGTTCCTCCAACATCTATCCAAAATGACCAAGTCATAATTTTTCTAAGTATAAAAATTAGACAGTTACAATTTTTGACTTTTCGGTCAAGGAGGAGAAAAGGGCTGTGTAGCGTTTTTTTACTTCATCATTTTTTACCGCTATTGCAATGGCTTTTTTTGTGCCAACGATCACTACAAGTTTTTTGGCGCGAGTGATTCCTGTATAGAAAAGATTTCTGTGTAAAAGCTTGAAGTGGTGTGTATGAATAGGCATTACGATGCATTTAGACTCGCTTCCTTGATACTTATGGATCGAAGCTGCATAGCATAGGGTGAGGTCATCAATTTCATTAAAACCGAAAGATATAACTTTTCCGTCAAAATTTATCTCGAGCTCTTGTTCAACTTGATTAATAGAGGTGATAATTCCGATGTCTCCATTAGAAAGACCTTTTTTCGGGTGATTTTTTGTTTGCATTACTTTGTCATAAACAGCAAACTCGCGACCCATTCGCAACGGGATCTTCTTATTTGAATTAAGTTTTTTTTGTAAGTTAAAGTTGAGATTGTCAATACCTATAATCCCTCTTTTCATAGGAGCTAAAACTTGGATGTCCCTATTAGGATCAAAGTTGTAGAAATTAGGTAAACGTAAAGAGACTAAATTTAAGATTTCAGAAAGAACTTCTTCGGGATCTTCTTTTTCAATAAAGAAAAAATCATCACCCTTTTCTTTTTTTAAATTAGGAAAATAGCCTGCATTAATCAAGTGAGCATTAGTAATTATTTTTGAACCTTTAGCTTGCCTGAAGATAAATTTTAAAGAAGCTACGGATAACTTTTCACTTTGAATTAAATCTCTTAAGACATTACCAGGGCCTACGCTTGGCAGTTGGTCGATATCTCCTATAAATATGACTCTAGCTCTAGAAGGGATTGCTTTTAATAAGCTTTGCATAAGGTAGGTATCTATCATACTTGCTTCATCTATAATGATAAGATCACATTTTAATGGATTGTCTTGGTCTTTCTTAAATCGTTGATTCTGAAAATCAGGTTCTAACAGGCTGTGAATAGTTTGTGCAAACCTGTGTGTGATCTCAGTCATTCTCTTTGCTGCTCTTCCTGTAGGTGCTGCTAAAAGAATTTTACAAGAAAGCTTTTCGACTATTTGAATGATTGCTTTAGTAATTGTACTTTTTCCAGTACCTGGGCCACCAGTAATAATAAGTAACTTTTCACTAAGAGCTTTTTCAATAGCCTCTTTTTGGTTTTTAGCAAATTTAATGTAGATTTTTTGTTGGATCCATTTGAGTGCATTTTGAATCTGGACATCCCTTATAGAACATGAAGTTTCTTTTATGCGATTTATTTCCTTTACGATTGCTTTTTCAGCAAAATAGAGTGAACTTATAGCTATAAACTCTGTTTTTTCATGAATGGATAAAACAATTCTTTTTTCGCTATGTAGGGAAAATGTGCGCTCGTCAACTTTTTTAAGATCAACCTCTAAAAGGTTAGTTGCAAGTTCGAGGAGCGAGTCTTTAGGGTAACACGTATGACCCTCGGATGAAAGCTCTAACAATAGGTATTCAATGGCTGCATCTATTCTGTAATGAGCATCTTTTTTTATTCCAAGATTTTGTGCTATTTTGTCTGCATGTTTATATCCAATACCACGAATATCTCTTGCTAGAAGATAAGGGTTGTTTTTTACTTTCTCTATGCAATTATGCCCATAGGATTTGAAGATTTTTTGAGCATAAGCGGGGGTAACTCCGTTGCCTTGTAAAAAGACCATAACTTCAGAGATAGATTTTTGTTCTTCAAAGCATTGATGGATAATATTCATCCTTTTTTTACCTAAACTTTGGACTTCTAAGAGTTTTTTAGGCATGTGTTCTATGACGTGGAGGGTATCTAAACCAAATTTGTCGACAATTTTCTTTGCATATCTTGGGCCAATTCCCTTAATAAGCCCCGATCCTAAGTATTTTTCAATACCAATAAGCGTATTTGGTGCACATTTTTGATGGCTCTCTACTTTAAACTGTTGACCATGTTTAGGGTCAACATGCCATGATCCAAATATCTTTAAAGTCTCACCGGCCTCTAAAGAGGAAAATATACCTGTTGCTGTAAAGGGATTTTTTTGGTTTTCAGGTTGGAATTTAAAAACAGAAAACCCATTTTCTTCACTTAAGAAAGTGATCGATTCAATAAAGCCAAGAAACTCAATCATCAAAATACATATAAGATATTAAAGACAATTACATTATCAGCTCTTTTAATTTTATTGGGAGGTTTTGATGTATATATTAATGTGTGACGAAATTCAAGGGCCCATTTTGAACCAACAGGCACTGTAAGTTTCGACATAGTTTCTAAAATGTAGTTTAAAGGGTTGCCAAAATCAGCAGTCCAAATTGTATCATTTGATAAAATTAAGAAGTTCCACATGTTCCATTTTAAATGTTCGCTTGGGCTAAAACCAAAGAAACCATCGTGTCTATTAGTTGCGCTGTTATAGAATGAATCTAGTCTTGCTAAAGCAATATCGAATGTCCAAGTAAAAAGAGGAGTGATGATTGCATGCCAATCAACGCCAACTTGTTCATTAGCTCTAAGTGTCAGTTTTTGTTGTCTATTAAAGTTGATTTGTTCAAATAAAAACCAATCCCATCTAGGAGTGATATAAGTTAAAAATTTGACTCTTACTTGGCCTTGGGTGACATTCGTTTTACCATTTGATCGAGAAAAATTATATGACCCGCTTGTCTGCAATTGATTAGCCATCTTTTCTCGTTTATAGATGTCTAAGTTCGCGTTAAATGCTCCATTTACAGCAGCAGTGTCTGCATTTCCAGAGACAAAAGAACCTCCAGCTCCAATTTGTCCACTCCATTTAGTTGAGTAATCAGAAACATCTTTTATAGCTATAACCTGTTCTTTTTTTATCTTTATAGATCCTGTGTCAGAGCCCTTATCTTGAGTAGTGATGGTCATCTTGTGATCTTTTTCTTTTAGATCTAAAATCCCATAGTAAATTTGGCCATCTTTAAGCTTGATAGGAGTTGTTTTATTCGTAGTAAGGGAGTCTACTTTGTTCCAGTCAATGTCGACAATGCCCATTGAGTCTGTTTGCATGCCGAGCTTGTCTTTTTTTAAGTATAAGATATTTCCTTTCAATGCATCGCCATCTTTTGTACTGACAAAGTCAGCAAAGATAGGCTGAAAGAAAAAAAGTAATGCGCTAAGAGCTAAAAATCTCATGAGATGATTAACTAATTTAATTGCCTCCAATTTTGGAAGCTAGCGCTTTAAAGTATTTATCGTAAAGAAAAAATTATAGATTCTAAATATAACCAGCATACATACGGCTAAGAACTTCTTGGAGTTTCTCATTTGAAAAACCTCATTTAAGGCTTCATGATGTCCATAAAAAGCATATGCACCTAAATGAGCACAATCCATGAGATTGAGCGAAGGCGGTTGCGGAATTTGTGGAGTTAGTGATGAAATTACTAAAGAATTATTTGACATTATTCCCGCCTTTTTGTTCTTACTAAAATCATTATAGATTAATAATATTTATTTTTTATTTAGATTAGTAATAGTTTATTATTATTAATAATCGCTTGACAAATCATTTTTTTATGTTATTTTGAAAATAAAAGATGAGGTTTAAGCATGACGTTTACTACTCGAATAGAAGAGGTCGGTGAAAAAAATTATACATTCTTAATATAGTCAGAATACATATGGTCAAGGCCTGCTCAAAGCTTCATGATGTCCATAAACGGTCGAGGACTGTTTTAAGTCTCTCATCTGAATAGTCTTCTTCAGCACCCACCTTTAGATCATTTTTTAATTTATTAAGAAGGCGATTTAATACTCTAACCCTAAAGCGGCTGCTTTTTTTTAGCTCGCCTTTTAATCCTTGATTGAATTTGTCAAAAGCGTTTGCTGTTCTAATATGTAAAGGATTAGTCACAGGTAGCGCAAGTGCTGCTGTTTCGCTTGCCTCAAACTCTTGCAGTGCATTTTCATAAATCACAATAACCTTTTTATAGATCTCATTATCTAGGCTTTTAAGAGTTTCTAAAGATTTTAAAAGAGGAGCAAAAGCCAAAGGAGTGTTAAGAAGAGCACGGTTTTCATCTGTAGTGAGAAATTCCCAGACTCTATTTGCGATAGTAGGTAATTCTTTGAGTGTAATGAGTTCATTTTTTATTAAATTAAAAAATGCTGAAGGAGTGTGAAGGATATAATGACAGTAGCTGCTTAACTCAAAAAACATAGCCTTGTCTTCTAACTTAGACAGAGTTTTTGTAAATCTAGATTCTTTAAAAAACTGTAGCATTTTTTGCTCATTAAGCTCAGTTCTTTTACCTACCTTGAGAAAGTAGTCGCTCCCATAGTCCCATAAAATTTGTTCTCCTTTATCAATTTTTCTTAAAGCAACTAAAAATATTCTCCTTTCAAGGCCTTCAAATTTAGGAAGTGGGATGACACGTGCATTTGGAAAACCATCGTTAGCGATACCAATTTCATTTCTGTATTGGGAGGCATCAACATTCTCTAAAACATACGTGGCATCTTGGATAGATTCAGGATTCTCTATTTTTCCAAGGTATTCACCGATTATATCATACTTTTGAAATGCTTCATTAGCAAAGACTCCACAACCCACATTTTCTGTTTGTAAAAGCTTTAAGGACTTAGGTTTTTCTCTAAAAGCTTTTAACCTTTCTTTTAGTTTCAATAATACTTCTGGAGAGGTAATATCGAGGTTTTCTTCGCGCATTTCTAACCAGTCTTTCATTAATTTATTCTGATCGACAACCATTTCTCCAACGTAAGTCCACCCTTTTGGTGCGCATTTCAAAGAGAAGTTAATGTGACTAGGCATCTCATCAATAGGGAATAAAGTGTTCAGAGAGCTGCTACCGTCTAGTGATAAAGATACTTCTGTACCAAGTCTTTGAAAATCAAATAGCTTTTGGTAGGTGCCTGAATTTTCATCTTTTACCTGTTGGGCAGCTTTGCAATGTTTTATCAAAAAGTCTGCCATAGCCTGGTCATTATTTAATGCTGCCAAATGAAGGGCGGTATAGCCTTTATATGCTTTTTTATTGGGATTTGCTCCTTGTTCACATAGGGATTGAGTTGCTTGTAAGTCTTTTTTAATAACAGCTAATTGCAAAGGGGTTAATTTATATTTTGAAAGCGGTTTATCTAATGTTTGCATGCAACTATTTTTTTGAAAAACCTCATTCAAGGCTTCATGATGTCCATAAAAAGCATATGCACCTAAATGAGCACAATCCATGAGATTGAGCGAAGGCGGTTGCGAAATTTGTGGAGTTAGCGATGAAATTACTAAAGAATTATTCGACATTATCATTCCTTTTTATTTATATTAATTTATTATTGCTTATTCCGTCTTTTATTTTTTAACACACCTATTATATAATATTGTTTGCTTTTTGTTTATATTAACAATAATTTATTATTAATGCTTACTTGACAAATCATTTTTTTATGTTATTTTGAAAATAAAAGATGAGGTTTAAGCATGACGTTTACTACTCGAATAGAAGAGGTAGGGGAAAGAAAAAGGGGACCTGAAGCAGTTTATGAAAAGTATTTTGACTATACTAAAATCGATGATTATATAAATTCAAGCAGTGCAATAGGCGCTATGGGATCACAAAGTGATCTAAAGCATAACTTCAAATACATGTATCATCTTGATGCCAAAGATGCTGAGACTAACGGTTTTTGGATATAGACGTTGCCTTTATCCCTTGTAGTAGACCTTTTAGAAAATAAGCATAGGATCTAGGCTCGCACTTTTCTGAAGAGTATAGACCGAAGCTATTATTCCATCCATAATCCCATTCAAAATTGTCCTCGAGTGTCCAGATGTAAACGCCGCGAAGATCTATCTTTTCTTCCATAGCACATGATATGATTTTAAAAACCTTTTCAAAAAAGTCTAACCTTTTTGCATCAGAAGCATCTATCCCTATTTCAGAAATATAAAGAGGAATATTTAAATGCTTACATTCTTGAAGAGCAAAAGCTAAGCCTTGAGGGTAAAAACGGTAAGGCATGTTGGTCATCTCTTCTCCAGATCTGTGGCTGGATATTAAAAAAGGAGGCTTAAGTTGCATGCGAATAATAGGTTCCGAATAATATTGGAGACCGAGATAATCAAAGTGCTTTAAATGGTCTTTAATATCTAAATTGACATTAGCAAAAAATGGGATGTGGAATCGAAACTCACCTGTTTTAATAAATTTCATCAAGATGTCATGGGTGATTTTTGTTGTGTAAAAGCTTGCCAATTTTTCGATGAGGTTATGCTGATGATAAGGATGGAACCTCATAAAGTTGTGAGTCATTCCAATTTCTGATTGATCTCCATTTTTTAATCTCTTTAAACGATTATAGGTTCTACAGTGAGTAATCATTAAGTTTTTTAAAACAGTAGCGGCCTTAGCGATGTTCTTTTTCCCAGGGGGATAGACGCCGCGAACATAGCCTTGAAAAATGTAACTTGTAGGTTCATTTATGGTTCCCCATTTTGAAACATAGGGAGAAAATTCATGAAATGCTTTTTCACTAAATTTTATGAACCCTTCAATATTTTTCTCATTTTCAAATCCACCTTTCTTTATAAACCAGTTAGGGTCAGTGAAATGATGGAGCATAACCCAGGGTTTAATTCCACTTTCTCTAAGCCTTTCTAAAAGAAATTTATAACGATTTATGTTTTTCTCAGAAAACCGACCTTCTTCAGGTTCAATTAAACTTCTTTCAATAGATAAACGATAGTATTGGATACCGATAGATTTTAGCTTTTTTATAATGAGATCAGGGTTATTCCAGTAATTTAAGGAGCATCCCGAAGAGTGTCCATCAGCTATATGAGGCTCTCCATTAGGAAAAACATTTATTTCCCAATCAGCCCAGGACGAATGAGGCAAGTTCTTTCCACCACTGACCTGAAATTCAGAAGTCACAACGCCTATTTCTTGAGGCAAATAACGGATGTCTCTATCCCATTGGGGTGAAATGCAGAATTTTTTTAAGCTAAAGGGAATATTTTTCTTTCTAAACGCATTTGTAGTTTTTGCAAATAGGTAACAAATATAAGAGAATGGAAGTCCAATGACGGCTCCAATAAAATAAAATATGCGACAAAGTCCATCGAATACATTAAATCGCCAGCCTTTATTAGACAAAGGAAGAAAAGCTTTTTCTAATAAGACATAATTCAATGAAAGTAAAGAAGACAAATATTGTAAGAGCTTTCGTGTTCTTTTATATCTTTTTTTCATTTAAACCACCCTTTCAGACTCTACATCTCAAAAAACGGTTTTAATTTCAAAGAAAGCTGTGTTTTTTTTAACTAGCTTATCTAAAATATATTAGGTCGAAATTGGAGTAGGTTTAGGAGATGCCTGTGCGAAAAGGCATGTGAAGTGCCTCATTATAGGGGCTTCTTTGACGATCTTTAAGCCCTTTAGGGAGGTTTTGTTTTCAAAAAGAAAAGAAAAAACTGAAGCAATGTATTTTAAATGATTATCTGTGAATGTTCTTCTTGGAATAGCCAGCCTTAGGAGCTTCATTTTGGGATAACGGTTTTTGCGAGTAATAGGGTCTCTATCAGCTAAAACAGTTCCAATTTCAACTCCACGAATGCCTCCTTCAATATAAGCTTCAACGCCTAGAGCTTGAGCTGGATATTGTGATTGAGGGATATGGGGAAGAAATTCAAGAGCATCTATATATATAGCATGTCCGCCAAATGGTTCAACAACAGGTACTTTAGACTCTTTAAAAAAAGAACCAAATCTATGAACTTTTGATATTCTAGTATCAAGATAAGAAAAATCAGTTACTTCCTGCAAGCCTTGAGCGATTACCTCCATCATCCCTCCTGTCATTCCGCCATATGTGAGGTAACCTTCAAAAAGGATGCTGTAAGTGCTACATTTTTGGCAAAGTTGATCATCTTTCAAAGCTAAAAAGCCGCCCATGGGAGAAATAGCATCTTTTTTGCACGACATTGTTGCTCCATCGATATCTTTAAATGTCTCGTTACAAATTGACAAGATATCCCATGAGGCAAATTTCTCTTCTCTTTGCTTAATAAAATAAGCATTTTCAGCAAAACGAGCAATATCTAAAAATAGTGGAATACCGTACTTTTTGCAGGTTTGTTTGACTTCGGAAAGATTCTCTAGTGAAACAGGTTGTCCTCCTCCTGAATTGCAGGTTAATGTAACTAAGACAAAGGGGATTCTTTCTCTTTTGTTTTTTTGTAAAAAATCGTGCAATTTTTCAATATCTATATTTCCTTTAAAAGGATGATAGTGCTTTGGTCTACTTGCTTCTTCAATTGTTAGATCAATAGCATGTGCTTTTCGAAATTCAATATGAGCTTTTGTTGTATCAAAGTGAGTATTTCCAGGAATATAGTCTCCCTCTTTTACAAGAGCAGAGCATAATACGTTCTCAGCAGCTCTTCCTTGGTGTGTTGGAATGAGGTGCTTTAAACCTGTAAGTTGAAATACCCTATTTTTAAGCTTTTCAAAAGATTCGGAGCCAGCGTAACTTTCATCACCTAAAAGCATATGTCCTAGTTGCTTTTGACTCATGGCTCCTGTCCCAGAGTCTGTAAGAAGGTCATACGTAACATGTTTTGATGGAATTTGAAAAAGATTATACTTTGCTTTTTCAATAATGTCTTTTCTTTGAAGCTTAGTTGTTTGATTTAATGGACGTGATATATGAGTACAATAAGATTCAGGAGGTGGAAATTTAGTCATTTAAGCCCTTGTCTAAAAAATAAGAAAAAGATTATGTCAAATTTAGTAAAAAGTAAATAAGATCTTAATAGAAACGATGTAATAAAAATTTATGAATAAAGTCATTGATCTTCATTGTGACCTTCTAGCTTTTCTAGAAGGATATCCTTCAAAAACTGTTTTAGATCCAAGCTCAAACTGTTCATTAGATCAGCTTAAAAGTGGTAATGTAGCTTTTCAATGTTTTGCAGTTTTTACAGAAACTAAAAAAGGATCATCAAAAAAAGGAATAAAACAGCTTCAGATCTATAAACATATTATAAGAGACTACTCTAAAAGAATTGTTTTTGGTTTTAATAATTCGAATGAAAAAATCAATTCAACGGTAGCAATAGAAAATCTTTCATCACTAATAGAAGAAGAGGAACCTTTAAAAAGTATTGGGTTTGATAAGCTAAGCTCATGTATAGATTCACATCAACCTTTGTATATCAGTTTTACTTGGAATAGTGAAAATAGGTTCGGAGGGGGGAATGAAACGAACATAGGTTTAAAAGATGATGGGAAAGATGTTTTAGAGTTTTTATCGAAAAAAGGTGTTTGTATAGATTTAAGCCATTCGAGTGATAAATTAGCTTTTGATATCTTAAATGAGATCGATAAAAAACAATTAGATCTAAAAGTTATCGCAAGTCATTCAAATTTTAGAAGAATTTTAGATCATCCGAGAAATTTACCCGATGAACTCGTAAAAGAGATAACTAATAGAAAAGGAATAATCGGTCTTAATTTTGTGAGAGCATTTGTAGGAGATGATCCGAAATGTTTTTTTAATCATATTGAGCATGCTATCAAATTAAATGTTATTGAATATCTTTCTATAGGCGCTGATTTTTTTGGGAACACAGATTTACCAGAACTCCAAAAATACAAGCCCTTTTTTTTAAAAGGGTTTGAAAATTCGAGTTGCTATCCTAATTTTATTAAGCATTTAAATAATCACTTTGAAAAAGAGCTTATTGATAAAATTATTTATCAAAATGCAGAAAGGTTTTTAGGTGAGATATGAAAAAATTAGTACCAAATGACTTTAGGTTAAAAAGTCGCTGGGTTAAAGATTTTTCTAAAACATGGGAGTCTGGTGATGCGATGTATGTTATTGATGAGTCAACTCAAAGAAAGTACTGGAATGAGTCTTTAAACATTACGCGTTTTAAATGTTTCTTACTCATTTTTGGAACTCCATTAATTCACCTTTTTGCTCTTTTGATCTACCCGTTTTGGGTAGTATTTAAAAAAAGGAACCTTTCTTCTTTTTTTAAGATCTTTATCCTACCTTTTTCTTACCTAGGGCTTGAATTAGCTTCCTTTTATGGGATTCTTTCTCCATTAGACGGGCGAAAGCTCTATGCTTCTATTGAAAGAGGGCAGTATGGCGCAGCAATTTTAGCCCCTTGTTTTCAGCCAGATCCAGACTCACATCTGTTTGGTGGTGATCTAAACAAAAAAGACGCTTTTTAGTTGGTTTTTTCATGCTAATTTAATTTTTTATTTATCACTTCTAAATATAGTATTAATTATTTGAAAATAAATGAAAATTAAGGTATAATCTTACTGCAGACTAGGAGGAACGGGTAGTTTAATTCATAGTAATAAGGAGGAAACTATGTCTAGTATTGAAATGAAATCGTCTTTAGAGCTCAAAAATTTATATATAGGTTCAATAGAAAAAAGCTTAGTATCTTTAGCTCTTAGCAAAGAGTGGGGAAAGTACCTCATAAGCGGCTGGGGAGATATTGTCGCTTTTAACTGTGGAAGAGGAGACTCCGACCCCGAAGAAACTAACGATTTAATGAAAAGATTAAAAGAAATAGGTCTTTCTTTTAAAGAAATGCCATACCAGACACTTATTCATGGAAAAGCGGGTGTCCATGTATCATACCAATTGAACCTCGATAGCTACAATGCAACAGAGTTAGCAGCTATATCAAGAAAAGTAAAAAAGATACTTACGCCTAGTTAAGAGAATATCCACCATCGATAGACAGAGTAGACCCTGTCACATAGGTGTTTTTCATTAAATAGATAATTCCTTGGGCTAGCTCATCGGGAGTACCAACTCTTTTTAGAGGAATATCTTCTATTGCTTTTAAATGGGTCTGGGACAAATCTTTTAGTCTAGGTGTATCAATATAACCCGGAGCTACGACATTAACTCTTATTGGAGCCATGTCTTGTGCTAAGGCCTTAGCTAAAGACTCGACAGCGCCATTTATTGCGGCCATTATAGCGCTATTTTTCATAGGCCTTCTTGCATAAACTCCTGTTACAAAAACGATGGAATTCTTGAGGTAGGGTTGGGAATATTTTGCAGAAAAATACTGACCAAAGAATTTTGAATCAAAGCTATCTCTTATAAGTTGAGTCTCTATAAAAGTTCCAGGAGAGACGATAGCTCCTGGTGTAACAAGGTGGTCGAATTCACCAATATTTTTGAAAAAGTCTTTTATTTCATCTTCTTTTCCAATATTTAATGAATAAGTTGTTACTCTATTATTTAGAGATTCTTTAGCTTGCTTGAGCTTTTCTTCGGATCTACTTGCTATAATAACTTCTCCTCCAAGATCTAAAGCTTCTTTAGCTGTAGCAAAACCGATACCAGAGCTTCCTCCTATAACGACTATTTTTTGACCTTTTAGGTTCATAAGATTCATCTTTAATTTTAAATGATAAACAATTTGAAACGTAGCCTTAGATGAAGATAATCACAAGATATAATTTGGACTTTTCTTTTTCACTTTTTTAAAAAGAATTTTTTTTTGAAAAAGTTGAATGAATAATTATTTTCGAGATTATCATAGTAGGGGTTTTTAGGTTAATTCAATCATTATATTGTATTAAATTCAGAGGAGATATCTTGGTGTATAAAAAACTGAAACTACTATATAATGTATGTGAATAAAACATTATTTAGGAGAAAAATATGTCAACACTAACAACGGGGACGGGGGACTTTCACGGTCAGCTACCTCATGATGCAGATGAGATAAGTTTTTTAGGAAGTCTTCAAGATGCGTCACTTCCTTCAGAAACCTCTCATATAGCAGCAGTTTATCCAGAAACTCGTTCTGGTAAACGATATTCAACGGTAACAAGCTATGTAGAGTATGAGGCCCCACCAAGAGATCATGCATTGGTTTCTGGTAA
>WNLI01066662.1:0-17576 GCA_025802215.1 Wirenia argentea
TTCTAAAAGTCCAATTATCTCAGTTCGGGAAAAATGTCAGTTAGTAGGGTATGGTTCTAGCCCCCTCCTATATCTTAGATCGACGTGTCACAATTCACACATGTCCCCAAAATAGATACATACTGTACATCACATGAAAACATCAAAGTCAATATCACAAAAAGTCAATATCGTAAAATCAACACAGTTATCAAATTAATAAAACTATTCACATCAAAATTGAACATCTCGCCATACTGCTGCTGCCATAATATTACAATACAATATGCGTATACACAAATTTACCGAAATGTATATCATATATTTACGCGACAAAAATGTAGTCGATACAATGCTGCACAACATTGACAAAAGGAAGAACTGTAAGTTGAAATATTGAGCAAGACGTTATCTCCAGTATACAGAAATTTGATCAAAACAAAATTACAATAGGATAATCAATTCCATACTGTATTATACAGAAATAGTTCAAAAAAGTTCAAATTATTTCATATTTAACAGAATTACACCTTAAGATGTGTAAACTTTGTACTAATTTAAAATAATCATATATTCAATACACACATATAAAATTTAGCCATGATAATTTATCTACCTGTGCATGTATACATTATAAAAACACATGTAAAGGCGCAAGTATAATTATTAAGCATCACATTATTGGTTGGTGCATATGTACGTAGTATAGATACATGCATTACTTTTAGTAAAATACATTCCGTGTGTCATAATTGGGCATAATAAAATAGAATATTCACAAAACAGCGGGATAAATAATATTGGATGTGCGACCTTCATCACCCTCTCCCAGACTTAGTGTGATCGATTCCTCGTTACGAACTCTGCTAAACGCAACATACAGCTGCCCGTGACTAAAGACGGGTCTCGGAATATACAGCCCGACTCTGTCCAAGGTTTGACCTTGTGATTTGTGGATACTCATCCCAAAACAGAGTCGGACCGGGAACTGCTTACGAATCATGACGAATGGGAAATCGGAGTCCCGCAGAATCAGCGGAATGCGAGGGAGGAAGACAGCGGTACCGCGACAGGTGCCAGTCAACACGTCGCATTCGATGACTCGATTTCCCAGAGACTTCGCCAAGAGACGTGTTCCATTCCGAAGACCTTCTTTCGGACCAGCTTGTAGATTACGCAGCAGCATTATTACGCTATTTGGTTTGATAGTGAGTTTATGGGGCGGCATACCGGAAGGGGTGAGGGTATTGATGTATTCTATGGGGATGTTCATGTCGGCGGAGTCGTCGTCGAGCTTATCGGCGCTGAAATACGTCTTTGATTCGCCGGGAAATCTGTCCACACATATCTCGTTGATTTTATCGACGTCCTCATTGTACGGGGTCAAGATCGATCGGTGTGACATGAAGTACTGATCTTCATAGCCAGCGGATAACCCCGGGAAGACGAAATCAATGAGGGCGTCGAGGTTGGGTGCGAGAAATGTTGGCGGAACCACCATTCTGTGTGGCAGATCTCCCTCCATGACGGTATGCTCGCCGTGGCCGATCTGTAGCAGGAACTTGGAGAAAGCGACTTCATCGGGATCGACGCGCATGTTTTGAGTGAGCTGATGTTGCGCGAACGACGACCATAGTGGGCTGAACTTGAGGCAGCTGTTTGTGATTTGAGCCTCCCCGCCGTGACGGACGACGGGTAGTAGTTGTCGGGTATCGCCGCCTAGCACCACCACACATCCCCCGAACGGTTGGTCGCTGCTACGAATCTCCTGAAACACATGATATTTAACACGTTATATGGATTCAATGTGTAGATAGCTCAGCCGAAGATGGCGGGGTCGATAGGCGTACATATGTTATGTTGATTCAAATCCCAAACCTGACTATATATATATATATATATATATATATATATCTATCTGTGTATCAGGTGGGAAAGGCAAGCATTGTCACAACCTAAGCTGCAGCATGAATATAATATAATTAAATATCAATATGGGATGTACAATGCGGCATGCTACTATGGATTTGTAAGTTGCTTAGGTCTACTATATCGTGTTTCTAAGTATACTGTACAGCGATGTGATGCGTACAATGGCAATATAGAAATTACATTTGATCGTCCAAGTGACAGATATTAATACTGTCGCAATCATGGTCCACGGATAACAATAAATAACTGTGTGTTGGATTACAATGTTTGTAAAGTTTGTGATGCTATACATAATAACAAACATGTTCTGTTGAGAGGCCCGGTCAAACATCTCCTCCATCACCACACGGTGCAACCCCCCGAGAGCGGCGGCGGCCACTGGCTGAGGTAGGGTCTTGAAGGTGGCGAGCGATGAACCCATACCGGTAAGTGTCACGTCCAGGGCCATCAGCACCTCGTTGTTGATCTGCTCAGGGGTGATGAGGACCAAGCCGTCGCGTGTGAACCTGGCAGAGAAAACACCATGTTTGTAGGTATACAATGTCACATACATCCAAGAATGTTGGTAGACCCTATCATCAAACGATGACTCACGGTGTAGTGGTTTGAGCGTTGGACTCTCATGCGAGAGGCGGGGGTTCAAGGCCATTACTTTCGGGGATTTTCCCCGGACTTGAGACACCTGTACCATGGCAACGTGGGCAAACGTGAAAGTGCGGTATACCAAATGCACATATTTATTTTATTTTTTTATTTTATATATATATATATATATTGTATCATCAAACAATATATACATGATCGGATATAGGCTACACACAATATAGGATGCATGATCCACACAAATATTATACTTCCAATTTAATAATGTATACACGTATACATATAGTTTCATACCGTATTGATATGTATACTACTGGTGTTGCTGGGTGTGTATAATAGCTCACCTATATGTCATCGCCCATCGACTCCTTGAACGTGTCCCAGAGGTTGAGAGGATTGGTCGGCTCGATCCACACAAATATTATAATTCCAATTTAATAATGTAGGTATGTAGTTTCACACCGTATTGATATGTATAGCACTGATGTTGCTGGGTGTGTATAATAGCTCACCTATGTCGGATATCATCGCCCATCGATTCCTTGAACGTATCCCAGAGAAGGAGAGGATTGGTCGTCGAACAGTCGACGCATCTGGACCGGCATGGCTGACACGACGGCCTCGGTGAGACAGTTGTGGGACTCAGCGTCGTCAGTGAGCAGGCCCAGTGCGATCGCCATCTCCTTGAAGCTCTCCAGAACCGTCCCGTCGGGTAGTGTGCGTAAATCCTCGTAACATGTCGCACCTGGAATTAGTTACATTATAATACTACCGTGTATTCATATAATAACCGCGTCCTGGGCCAGCAGAAACTCTCTGTCGATCTGCTCAGGGGTCATGAGGAGCAAGCCGTTGCCGGTGAACCTGCCAGGAAAACACTGTATTATTATGTAGACAATGTAAGACATGCAAGAATGGTGGTATCGTCAAACGATAAAAAATATTCTCCATAATCGGATAATGTTACAGTTGCACGGAGAAATACATTTTGTTCATCACTTGCATCACTCACTTGCACTCATCCATGTTCAGTACATTGTTCAGTCATGCATCGCTTAGCCTATACGATGAGAAAATACATGTCACAGCTACTGGTGTACTATAGAGGAATGTATACCTGCGACGTGGTGCAGAAGAATCCTGAGATAGTGGCGTTCCCCTTGGGATGGATTGGTTGCATACACTCTTGCCACACTGAATAACTTGTTCTGGCGCGGGACCCACGACTTGGTTGACACGGCCCATCGGAAATGCTCTGGGAATTGGTAGTACCGGTACTGTCGTGCCTCGGGGTGGTCGCGGTTGTAGGCGAACCAAGCCGTGAGTGTCGTGTCAGCGTTACGGTCTATGGCCTCTTCTTCTTCACCTGTATGGGTATAATTTCGGATATAATTATTTACTGATTAATTAATTAATAAGTTCGCCTGATTTGTATTCCTATAGCGTATTTGTAAGCATAATACATATACATTATGTCAAACGGGTCCAGGGTTGCCAACTCACCCGGTTTATTAGGGTGTACACCTGGTATGGGACCCGGTCACCCGTGTTGTGTCATTTTTCACCCTATAACCAGTCAGGCCACCCTGTTTCTTTCGTCAACCCTTTTATAATGACAGGCAGTATACGTGCGTAAAATTTCCGTAGACTATTTGTATATGTAGTAGACTGTAATACCCTGAAAGAAGGTGACGGTCTGGAGGTTGGCTTCATGTACGGCCAGGCGCAGAATGGGAGGGTACCGTCCATGGGTCGGGAATTCGAACACGTTCCATGTACCGGTCGACGCGGTGATCCAACGCGAGATCACGTGACGGGTTATCTCGTTGTTTCGTTCCGTGTCCGCCAACGCCACCGATGCCATGTCCGGTCCCTTAGTGATGTATTTGTAGAGGTACTTAACGTTCTTGACGCTCCCACATACCTGTAATCATGTTGTGGGTAGCATTAGAAATACCGTATACAGATGTAGGCTATAGAAGCATGTATTGATGCCCTCACACAATGCCTTCATCACCGTATACTGTATGTACATTGTACAATATACGGTAGTCTATACAATATGACAGCAGTCTACCGCAATAATAATGGTTGTACCAAGCTGTGTTTACCAATATCACATCATTCACCCAATTGTTTACAATTATTGGCAGCGTGGATCTTCTGGATGTGACCAATTACTCAGCCTGAAACCCAATCTGAAACACAATAAGTAGGCCCGTCTACGGCACAGTAATTAAACTACGGTATCAGGCGACGTACCTCTACGTTTATGTGGGCGTCATACTTGAGAAGAAGGAACGGGTTATAGGGAACGACCCAACGATTATCGTACGTGAAGTTATTCTTTGTGTGTGTGCTGCCGTCATCTGGTCGCCGATAGACCGAGTACCCGTCACAGTTGAGAGCCGTCTCCTCCTGATACGGCTTCGGGTACCCGGATCTACACCTGCCGTCGACCATACACGGCGAGTTGGGGTTTATGGTTCCACAGGGACCGTGCAACATAGAGTCCGTGACGATCTTGTGTAGACGCGGGGCTCTGTTCTGTGGATAAAAGGGTTAATACAATGTACAGAAAAGCATACCTCCTTCATTATGTGAAATTTTGATAAGGTTGCATTGTATATACATATATATTGTACAGACCTGGTCACCTGGCTATAGCGTAAAATATATACCGTATTAATTATAAAACCTGTATAACTTGACAGCGGTAAGTGATGTAGTAGGCTAATCATTCTCCGGGCGCCACAGCATGTCTCTGTTATAATGCTACGCTTTGCTATTGATGAACATTGAACTATTACTAACTTTATCCGGGATGTACGCGCACACGATGGAATCTATCCAGTCCGGATTGACGTTTTGCTGCATGATTGCTAGCAGGTGGACGTGCTTGAGTGACCTTTTCTGCTCCTCCAGCGTCCAGACGTACGCCTTCACCTCGCCGAGGACGTCGTTTGTGAAGAGGTCCTTGAAGAATTCGGCGAGCTTCAGGCGAAAGACACGATTAACGACGTCTTGTCTGTCCGTGGAGGTCTGGCCGGGGGTGAGAACACTCGTGATTTCACTCCACCTCGGGTTACAGGTGAAGGTAATGAACAGCTCGGGTTTTCCGTACCGCCGAACCAACGCCATCGCGTCCTGTGAGGACACACGAATGAATTTAATAATACAGCATGTAGATTGAAAGCATGCATATATATAGTGGTTTTAAATATTTGAGTATGAAAAAGATTGTAGGCAGACTGTATACATTGATAAACAGTACCTACATGATAGCTTGCGTGCAGACCAAGTGTGCGGCGACAGTTACTGTAGGACAGTAGGATCACCCGAGGGGCTATCTGTTCATCCCCTCCTTGCAGAGTCCTTACCACCAACACATCGGCCACGGCCTGGTAGAGTTCGGCACCTACGAAGCCGTGGCTGGTTATTTATGAGGTATTCGAGGTCATATTTCTCGATCTTACACCATACGTGGTAAGTGAAAACCCCTAAGATTGTAAGACAGGTTGTATTATATTCGTAAACCGTATATGCCTACCTGATGAGTTCGTGCATGTTACGTACAGACCCCGTATGTATCGACGGTAGGATCACCCAAGTCCCGATTTGTTCATTTCCCCCTTGTTGAGCCCGTACCACCAACGTATCAACCACGCCCTGGGAGAGCTCTGTGCGGAGGCGTGGCTGGTTATTTCTGATGTATTCGAGGTCCGGCTTCTCAATCATATACGTAAATGAATGAAAGAATAGACAGGTTGTATGTATACATTCATGAACAATATATAATATATACATACCTGATAGAGTTCATGCATGTTGCGTGCAGACCCAGTATGTGTCGACGGTAGGATCACCCGAGTTCCGATCTGTTCATTTCCTCCTTGCTGAGCCCGCACCGCCAACGCGTCGGCCACGCCCTGGTAGAGTTCGCAGCGAAGTCGTGGCTGGTTATTTCGGATGTATTCGAGGTCCTGCTTCTCGATCTTACACCATGCGTCGGTTATGTATTGTTGAAACAGACGGCCGCTACGGTGAAGGACGTTAAAGTTGTTTGTTCGCTCCATGAAGCGATACCTGGGAGGTGGAAATTGTAGATAATCTGATATTCTTTATATTTTCGCGTGTGTTAGTGGAGTCATAATTTGTATGAGGAATTTATATATATAGCTATAGTAATTGTAATAAGTATACCCATTACCCATGCATGGTGTTTCCTGGGGAATTATACAATTATTCGTAAAGTGCTAACTTTCTATTCCATATATAAGCGTATTTTATTGAAGTATCCTACTTTTTTAAATATATATTGGTGGTAGAATACACACATATAATGTATGTGGGATTACCTCCCCAACCCATCGTTACCCACTTACAGCTGGAAAGTTATTTGGGTACATGCCCTACATATGTCACATTACGCACGGACACGTCATAAGTAATACACCAACCTGTAATACTTTCGCCCCGATATCTTCGTTCCATTCTCGGTTACCTTGTCTTCGAAGTCGTAGCCGAGGTCGCCTGCAAATAATGTATGACATGTACAGCACATGGCACATAGCCTATATATATAGGAAGTCTTACGTCGATCGTTTACGGAAGTCGACGTGCGAAAGTCGGCGTGTGCAATTGCTTTCATGTTTCGAGAAGGGATGGAATCGCCTATAATTATGTTTCCTTCGTCACTATCCCATCACATTATTCCCATATAATGTAAGTACATGGATACACAATGCTATAAGTTTAGCATAATGCGTGGACTATATCGTATGTGAATCAAAGTTATCTGAATCAAAGTTATCTGAGCCAAGTTCTGGGTGGCGAAGACCAGCAATGTTGGGAGTGGCCTTGGATTGAGCTAGTCTTGCTACATGATTAGTGTACGTACAGGTACATAGTCTAACATATACGTATAGAGTGTAAACCCACCATTTATGAATAGGAGCGGATATGCGGTAGGGTCGTACATTGGGTGGAGTTCGCTAATTCGAACGGTACTGTTGCCTGCCGGATGGTCATCGGGTCGTTTGAAGAGAACGACGTCGCGACATTTCGGGTCGGGGGCTGCATCACCGATTTGCGGGATCACGATGGCGATGTCATTGCCGGTGGGTAGATTGTATCGGCGACGGTCTGGCGTACCTTTTGCTTTGAGAACCAATCTCACGTCCGTTGTTGGGTTTTCGGCTACCACTTCGGCTACCTGTCAAATGAGTACAACCATGAGATCACTGATATGAGCAATATGAAGCAGTAAATAGGTGGTACTTTGTTCACCATTTGAAGTATATTGTGTAGGCTACAGATTATACAGTGATAATATTAATATTACATTTGTATATTTGTTTTTACATGTAGTATCCGATACGTACCCTTCTGTCTCCCTTGCTGTTCTGTTTTTAAATGTGACCTCTTCATATCCGTATCGCACCATAGGCATATATACGTACGCCGTGCACATTTTGTATTACAATTGTATTTACTCATCACTACAGCTGCATACCCAATCCCATTTTTGTTTTATAAATAACGTACCCTTTTGTAGTCCCTGACGTATGGATTGTTGTCGTGCATTGCCTGCTGCAGTAGCTCCAGAGTTCCTCGGTTCATGTCGGGGTTACGACACATTCGGTTGGCCAGCTCGTTCTCTGTGTCATAGAAGTAGAGCTGACTGAAGACTGGCCGGTGGTCCGGTCCGGGATAGAGTGTGCCGAGTGAGTGGTAGATTTGACCATTGAGTCGATACACCCACGGGCCACCGCCCGGGAACTGGAACACCGCGCCGAGATCCACACCTACAGACGCCAGCGCGAGTGCAGAGTTGTATTTCCGGATGTTGGCACGGAAATCTTTGGCAATGGGCGAGTCATCGGAGTACAGGTGTTGGACGGTGTCGGGTGGAGATCTGACGGTATCGAGACGTATTGAGCCGTTGCCGCAACACAACGAAAATGTTGCGTTCGCTCCCAGCCTTCCCTTGTGTGCTTCTCCCTTGTACATGATGGCGCCGCATCCCGCGCATGTATAATCTCGCTGTCCTACGTTCAGGGTTTGTACGGTGAGTTCGAGGTGCTGTTGCGTTACTGAAACTCCACGATTTCGTAGTCGGTTCACGCGCCTTGCTTGTCGCTGTTGATTCTGTGGAAACACATTTAATGTTACGGTACTTATTTAAATATCGATTGTGTAATACGAAGGCGATGGCGATCCAAAATACCGAGTGCTAAATAATCCAGAGTTGTTTGGGTACAGTCGTATTTGGAAATACATTTAATGTTACTTATTTAAATATCGATTGTGTAATACGAAGGCGGTGGCGATCCAAAATACCGAGTGGTATAATCCAGAGTTGTTTTGGGTACAATCGTATTTGGAATTTGAGTAAAATAAGTGTACTGCCCTACCTGGCTACTTGTTTTGTACGTTGTGCGTGGGTGGCTTCGATAGGTTGAAAGGTTGATACAAAATACAGTTGATATATATAGGCAATTTAAAGAAATAAGTTAACGTATACCTGCTCTATGTCGAGGGCTCGTTGTTCAGCCGTTCTTTCTTGTCTCCGCTCTCTAGCTCGTTCTGCTATTTCTGCGCGTTGTGCTTCGGTCCGTTCCCGAGCCCGTTGCCTGTCCCGTTCCCGTTGTTCGTCAGTTCTTTCGCGTCTCCGCTGTCTAGCTAGTTCTGCTATCTCGGCACGTTGTTCATCGGTCCGTTCCCGAGCTCGTACCCTCTCTACTTCTCGTTGTTGATCAGTTCTTTCTTGTCTACGTCGTCTGGCTCGTTCTGCTATCTCGGCGCGTTGTTCGTCAGTTCGTTCGCGAGCCCGCTGTCTATCTCGTTCCGCTCTCTGTGTCCGCTGTTCGTTGGTTTTTTCTTGTCTTACTTCTTCCGCCGTGCATTCTTGCTGTTCAACAGTTTGTCCATGTGTCCGCTGTCTTTCTTGTTCCACCCTCGCAGCCCGTTGTTCCGTTGCTCGGGTTTGTCTGTACTCGCGTTGCCGCTGACGATCACGTTCTCGTTGTTCGTCTGTCCGATTACGCCAACGCTCACGTTTCTTCTCGAGATCTCGTGCATGTTGATCGCAGATACCTGCATTATAAAAGAAGGTATAAACACCCCCATCCAACTCATTCTTTTTTCGATATCACGTGCGCGTTGTTCATCGTGTTGATCGGATGTACCTGCATGTAAAAGAATGTATACACACCCCGATTCAACACCATTTTTCATCTCAAGATTGTGTGCACTTTGTTCAGAGGTAGCGTATAATCACACCACAATACCAAATAAACACACAAACAAAGTTAACACGGGTGTGATAGGAAGACTTTTACATACTGTATATGCAGGGTGCGAAATATTTTTTATTTTGGATATATAGCAATGCATTGCAGTTTACATGGTTGGAGACAACTTGCATGATCTCAAACTGCACTGCTATACCGCTTATTTCACACCCTGTATATATATGCACAAATGCTTCGTCACCGTCGCGTCAGAATCGAATGGCGCGATATAACTTTTTATTTTGGTGAACCGGCTATAGTAGGTATCAATTTCATATATTACAACATATCTCTCGAATAGATCTAACGCCATTTCTCATTGGTAGAAATAATTCGACGTCAGCTATAATGGCTGTACCACACTGACCTGTTTGTTCCTGCTGTCGTTGTTGGCTGTCTCGCGGTGGTTGTTCTGTAGGTGGTACAGGTACATTTCCCCGTAGTCGATGTATGTGCCTGTCAATTGATGCGTTAGTTCTCGCGTTCACAGCGGCTCGTCGGGCGTGTGAGGCGTCATTTGTTCTCTGATCGACATGCACTTCGACTGCAGCTGCAAAATATATATAAATATATTGGGCAAAAAAGGAAACACTTTCAATATTATACTTTTATAGGCTATGTGTCTTTTTTTGACCAAAGAGCCGTTTTCTACACATTTTCAACAGAGAAAATTCAACAATGAAAAATTCACCAAGAAAATTCTATACTCGGCAGAGTTATGCATTCCTCTCGCTACGACATTACTCGTAGTTACTCACAGTGGGCACGGACCGTAGATCATAAACGGAGGACGCTGCATTATTGACCATTAAATACCATATTATGTACATGTATACAATGCATGTACTATACACAGCAGTACGATCGTCGGTTGCCATTATAAATATTCCATATGTATATAGGCCTATATGCCATATTATTTTTTGTTGATTAATATAACCCCGGCCATAATATTTCCTCAAATGTAGCTTGAAGTGAAGATATTGTTTATCGCGTGTATTTTCTAATCATACCTATATACGGGATATATATGCTATTGTGACACCACTATATATTATAGGTAATTGACATACCAATACCACGTCATAGTGATCGTGGCTATAACTAACCCATATTGGGAGGTAGTATGGATGAACTCGTGTGTGCTGCGACTGTGAGTCCTGTGACATGGTGCATTGATGTTACGGTTGGCCTCCTCTCATTCGCCGCCACCGGCTCTTCCATGATCTCATCTGAAACCACATATAGGCCTACAATACGTATTACACATCCTGATACAATACCGTGCCTACGATATTCAAGTTGGATGATTATCAGGTAAATCGCGGGGTTGGAAAAACTTGTTTTATCTTATGCTTCATAATCTCAACAACATTTTAAATTCAGAAATATATGCCTATATCGATGTAACCCAATTATAGGAAACATTATAGATCGATAATTATTGTGTTGACCATGGTGCACATTTTTAGTCTCGACAATCCCCAACCCCGCGGTTTATACCTGGTTTGCCTTTGTTCTTAATTAAGTTGTAGCAATGTAACCCTGTCTATAATTTAGGACACCATTTAATAAACAGGATGAGGTATGGGGTTTTCGATAATGCACGTCGTAAATCGAGGCATTTGAGCCGCGTATTATCGAAGGTATTGTATATATATTATCCTGTAATTGTAAAAAAAATGTGTGCTTTTATATACCGCACTGTCATAATCTGTCCATGTTGCCATGCAGGAATCTCGCAAATGTACAGTATCAAAGTTGCGTGCAATATAAGACCATTTTTGCTTTAAAATTGCACAAAAAATTGCACAATAGGAAACATTATTTTGAGCCGAAAATGCGGGTGGTGCATGAAATAGGCGAAAGTTAACACTTGGCGAAAATTCAAGGATGTATACAGTAACTGTTTATAATTTAGGATTCACATAATTACTGTCTGTTTTACTCAAGGAATATTCTTAAATATTAATTTACAGTATATAATTAAATGATAATACAAAGCAAACTTTTGTATAATATGTAAACAATTTATTAATCTAACTAAGTTAATTCCAAGGGGGGGGGATTCAATAAGCCTTCGGGTCTTCGCGCATCTCCTTTTGACATAAATTCTATATCAATGCTATCACAAAAGGAAATTATGATAGGCTTTTTCAGTGTTTTATCATAGATTTTAATTTATAGCATACTGAACATGTCATTTTTTAATTTCCTGTTTATTGTAAATAGTATGTTGTAAATATTTATCGTATAAGCTATATATATATAGCATATCACTTACCATGGCGTGCTGAGTACGATCGCCAACCAGCGAATACTTGTAGAGTCGATTTTGTTGTTTATCCGACTTGGATCGAACTTGGAACCTATCGCTGTGGCGCAACATCCATGACGTCACATGATCCATAGTGTCGTCATGGTGATGGGATGTTGATCGCGAGTCGTCGTGGTGACGGTAGTCGTGGTTACGCAGTTGTGATATGATGTCATCCAAGTTGTTAGTATTACGAGTAGGCCTACGTGACGTCACGGGTTGTGAGATGACGTCAGATAACACACGCGAATAGTTGGCGTGAGGGTTACGTGACGTCAGAGCGTGTGGAGTGACGTCATAACGTAGCTCTTGGTTGCTATGGAGATCGCGATTCGATCGACGACGTATCGGTTTTATGACGTCATACACGTGTTTATCGCTCGCCCCAAACGACACCGATTTTCCCCTTTTCTTACCGTAACAACTTTGACAACGACTTGGCGCGGTAGATCGGTCTGGATCAATCTCTTTCGGCGTGGTCGAAGTGTTACACGTTTGGGCTAAATCTAAATCATTTTGTGATTTGTAGACTTTATTACATCGTCCTAAACTAACACCATTAGACGTTATATAACCGTTATCCGGCAAAAAGTTTTCGATCGTACACTCCAGCGGCAATCCACACGCTAAAGAGTCGTCAACATTGCACAATTTTTCGTCATTATTCGGATCATCCAATGGTAAATCATTCGCGGTATTTTTTGTCCAATCAATATCCTCGATTTCCGGATCGGTGTCAGATAAATTGTCATTTTGATTGAGTGTATCATAACAATCCGACAAATCCCGCGGATCGGTCATTTGGTAAGACAGATTTCCTACGTCAAAAGTTAGCGAGGAACGGTCCATATTAATTGTTAAACCGTAGCTACTCGACCGTGACGTTGCTATAGTGGGGGCAGTCGGCCGTGACTCAAGATTGGATTTTCTGCATTTTCTGCAATTCCTAATGACGACTTTGCGACGTAATCATTTTTTATGACACCCATAGTCTATGTCTTCGTTGATAACAATCAGCAATTACACTTTTCGCGCCATGTGTCTGCTTGTCTTCAACTTATATAATGTAGAATGTACATAAATTAATTTAGTTTTTGATTCGAGTTTTTTTATGGATCAATCATAACCTGGTTTTAGGAATACTGTGTGTTCAGTAACATAGATAATATTCTTAATTCGCATTATGACCGACATAGGGGAAGGTCGCCCAAGATGGGACACACTTTTTCAGCTGGCGATTTTTCATAAAATATAAGTACTAGTTCATCATTATGATATAGTGGTGATAGTACCCCATCATGGCTAAGCTCAACATTTGACAAATCATCAATATTGTTACCGTTTAAAGAGAGGGAGTCGATTTAAAAAGTTTTTTTAATTGCCCAAGATGGGACATCGACGCCTAAGATGGGACAGAAAATAAGGTGCGTGTAGATATCCCGAAAATTGATCTTATCGTAAAAAGTTATATTCGGGAGAATTAACCATTGTATAAGATTTTAAAAATCACAACGTCATTTGGGCAAATTAGGACAAGTAAAAGTATAATAATCTATTGTAAAAGTATCGCGTTTTGCCCAAGATGGGACATAATCTCGTATTCTATAAGCGATTGTAAATAAAGCAAATAATATTAATACATGAAGATAGTAATTTGAAAAAACATAGAATAACAGCATTGCTTCTAATAACATACAAATGTAGAAATGCAATATATTTAATTAAACCCATGTTAGAAAAGATGTCCCGTCTTGGGCACCTTACCTCTGTCCCATCTTGGGCAACCCTACCCAAGGACAATAATCGTTACAATATTTTGGAAAACTGTAAGGCAGTTGATTATGTCCCTTGACTATTTTAGGACTAACATCCCAAACTTGACATAGAAAAATAATGTTGGTATACCATGTGTCTTAGACGTTACTTATGTACGAAATAGCTAAAAAGTTAAGAATATTTTAACCGTGACAATTTAAACTATGTTAAATTACTCGCAAAGTTGTAGTTCCACGTCGGAACGTTTTTGTGACAAAATTGTTTGATGAGATAGCAAGCGAATGAATTGTAGTAGTTCCCATTAACCATAGCCGTTCGCTCAGAATCGCGATGTCCCATCTTGGGCGGCGTCCCATCTTAGGCATATATGCATGTGTATGAATAAATGGTGTATATAGCCGGAACTGCACGGTAATATAAGCTATACTGTACTGTGCAGTCAAATAGTAGTAAACTAATTATTACAATTATTTTATTTAAATCAATAAAGTGCTTTGCATTTACGTTGCACCTAACATATTTGCACACCTGACGACCGCATACGATTCTGAGTTGTACCTATAGACTAGTCTAGTATAGGCTACTGTGGTTGACGTTGTACGAGTATACCGAAGTAGCATTATGGTAATGACATGTATATCCATGTGCATTATGGTATACTTGACCAACAGAATGACCACTTTACAAATCGCCACATAAACGCGCTACAATGCCGCTCTGCAAATGGCGCTCAATCATCACTGTATCGATTCGGACAAGCATTTTCGGCAGTGCTATTATGCCGATAGCACAGCGGATAGCAAACGAATTAAGAGTGGATAAATGGGTAGTGGTTACGTGGAGTCGTGATAGATCGCTGCTCGCCACGATAATCGGTTTGCTTGCCGTTTAATGTCTAACTGTATAACGGATCTATCTGTCTAACAGTAACGGATATACATGTATCTGCAGATTTGGAATACAATGTCAGTATAATGTCACATGGCATGACCTCGCGTTGATAGCTCATATATAATAATTATTCAAAGTAGGCATATGTCACGTTTCATGCACCGTATACTGTACATACCCGGAATACAGTAACATAGTCGTTTGTCGCGGTAAGTTTGTACGACTAACTTGACATACGTAATACATATTAGTGGTATTATCCCGTATACGTAGGGTCTACCTGTATATAGGACGACTGCACAATATTTGGGGATAATACACTGTCTAAGACAATGTTTAAACCACGAGTGGTAAAACTGCGTCCATGTCCAGCCGCGCTGAGAATTTACACAGGATAAATTGGCGAAGTGGATTGCCAGTAACAGAAAACGACATTGACATGTACAATATACATGTACTCTTTCAAGAAAAAGAAAGTGATTCAGAAACATTTACGAAGATTCTACAAGGTCAAAAAATATACGATCCTGGGATATATTTAGTAGTAGATACGTGGTATTCCGCACACTTTTCAAGAAATACAGTTGTTATTGATGCAAATCATGAAATCAATATGCAAATCATGAAATCAATATAACGGCACATAGCGCCGGACTATTGATTTCAGTAAATATTTTTTTCTAGCAGACGGATTATGAATATCAACATATTTTCGCTACCTACCTGTATATATAGTGTATATATAGTGTACATACTATTCTTATTGCATACTGTATTTATACGGTTTTTCAATAAAAGTTTTCAATTTCAATTATTTACGTAGCTAGGTGTAAACCAATGAAATCTCGAGTGTATACAGTATATTTTTACGCTGTTTTGTACCTTCCATGCAAACTCGACACCAAGCCATATTCAAGAAACGGTTGTAGGTAGTACCGTACGTTCTTACTATTATTGGGCTGGGTGACATTTTTATCGTACATTTACGAGTAAGATATTTCTGGAGAGCTGATGATGGTATTAACAAGAGTTATTTACATAAACGCCTCGTCCGAAGGCCCTCGTTACGACGTCAGATCATGCGCCGTGACAAAAAAAAAACCCAGCTAGAAGTTCTTGCGTTCTCGTTTGAATATATATGTTTCACGTTATAACCAAACCGATACTAATTATATATGGTCGACGGCTAAAATGAGCAGATGGGGAGTCACTGTGTAGCTTTCGTGGGAATTATGCTGGCTTCTTCCTGCTGTCTTAGAATCATGTAAGATGGACATATCCTGCCCACGTCCGGTGGTTTTCTCCGATTTCTCCGTGGCCGGAAGCTGACAGGAAGCTGTATAATAGCAAATTTATGTGTTGGAACTACTAGGCCTATAGGTTGCAGTGCTAGGATCGACCATCTTGAAATGAGTCGCGCTTGCACACACGACAAAACGTTCTACTATAGGTATAGTATTTGGTTTCGTATTATGCTATCGGGAAACCAGAGGGCTCAATTGAAGGGTCGCATAACCAGTCATAGTTCAAGTCCAAGTTGTTTCACTACGGCGCACGAGGCATACGGTATAGTAGGCTACATACTATATAGTGTTCAACTTCACGCACGTTGTAGAGTATTTTCGATGATGGCGGTTTTGAATTTGTCTTTGGATAGTGTATCTAGCATTTTCCCTGTTTCAGAGCTGAAACCATGACACAAAGATGAAACCGTCGTCTGTTCTCGTCGTCTTCCTCTACTCCACCGTCCTTCACATTACCAGCTGCGAGGAAAGCGGGGATGACCTCGAAGACATTGACGATGAACTAGTTCCTGACGAACAACGACTTATCGGTTGGTAAATTGTGATAATTACAAGTTTTAATGGGACTAACACTATTTAGGAATGCCAAGTTTTTTTCCTTTACGCGTATTTACGATATTTTCTGTTTGAATGTTCAATGTTTGAATACCTTCCCGGATTCTCAACCCTGAATTTTCATTTCGATAGGCCTATTTCATTCGTAAAAGTGCGGACCCTCTTCCGTTGATCGTTCGCGGGTACCTACACAGTTGAGTCCGCTGAGAGCACGATATTTTGGGTCTACGGTAGTATCTTTTCTGTTGTCAATTTTCAGATAGATTATCGGTTTACACACTAAACCATCCATGTATTAGTATACAGGGTGTTTTTTAAGTAACCAGACACTTTTATACCATATTATAACATATGATTATATCAGCATTAAACAGTAACAGGTATTGAAGAATTATACCGAATCATAACACAACGTGTTAGCTAAGCGTTCAACGACTAATAACTAAAATGTAACACATAAAACTAGTGTAATATGGAAATGAACCCCGTTAACCTCCAGGCAACTCTGTCTACGACAATGCAACGTAAATGGCGAAATATAGGCGCGTTGTAGCCAACTTTCTTGTAATGTACGCTCGAAGATTCCATGCAGATTCTCATGTGCACAATTTGTCGAGGGGAGTATCCTGTTAAAATGAAACTACGCCACATCGATAAAGTAGGGATTCAAATTCATAGCTCACTGACTCTGTACGAGTCCGACGCATGTTTCATAATTTAAATCACTGTATACCCAGTTGCATTGAGGTTGTCCGGGTTCATTTCCAACGGTTATCATACTAGTTTTATGGGCTACATTTTAGTTATTAGTGGTTGAACACTTAGCTAACATATTGTGCTATGATTTGGTATGATTATTCAATACCTGTTACTGTTTAATGCTGGCTATATCATATGTTATAATATGGTATAAAAGTGTCTGGT
>WNLI01066663.1:0-11069 GCA_025802215.1 Wirenia argentea
TCATAATCTACAGTGAAAACGTACTTGACGATTTCATTCTATTCAACAGGTGAGGTGGGGTTTCTATCCGACCACCGGCGCATCAACGTAGCGGTGACACGCGCCCGTCGACACCTTGCTGTTGTGTGTGACTCACAGTGTGTACGCCATGACAAGTTTTTGGCTTCTCTCGTCGACTACATGTGTGAAAACGGAGATGTACGAACGGCGCTGGATTATATTTCAGGTTCGTTTTAATTTTTCTTATTCATTGTCCTGTTCATATGGCTGTGTGACATGGTTATTGTGTGGGCTCATGGTGTAGTGGTTAGCATGCTGGTTCCTGTCAATCGACAGACTTCAGCTGTGGGTTCGCGCCTAGGCTGCAACAATTCGTGGGATTTTTCCCGGGCGTGCACACCCGCATTTGCGAGATTCCTGCATGGCAACATTTACAGATTCTGAAAGTGCGGTATATAAATGCACATATATTTTTTGCTTCAAAATATGTGGTAGTAGTTTCAAATGCGTTAAATTTAAACCAGAATTGTAATGACGCTGAATTTTGGTGTACGTTGATCTGCATAGTATGCTGGCAAACAGAAAGAAAAATTTTTGTAATTCCTACCAGTTATTACGGTACCTAGTTATAAACAAAGGACACCACAAATCAAATTTCTCACTGTTACAGTCGTCATGGAAAAACATTCATCAAGCCAGACCGTCTCCCAAGAAATCCGTATTTGAGGCGTCAGTCAGTCACCTGTAATGCCTTGTCGCATGTCAAATTTCTGACTTACAGATCACACAGAGAGAAGGTTCGTCAAACCTATTAGACTGTCTACCAAGATATCTATAGTTGAGGCTTCAGGCAGTCACCTGTGATGACTTGCCTAAGGACACCACAAATTACAAAGTTATCACTGTTACAGAGAAAACATCAAACCAGCCAAGGCGTCTACCAAGACATCCGTAGACGAGGCATCATGCTATCGTCTGTGATTCCTTGCCTAAAAACACCACATATGAAATTACTCATTCTTACAAAGAAAACAGGGATGATTTTCATCGAGTCAGGCAGACCGTCTCCCAAGAATTTGGTAGTTGAAGCGTCACCCCATATCATTTTTTTTATTCTTGCAGATGACACAGAAATAACCTTCATCAAGCCTGGCAGATCATTTTCCAACAAATCCATAGTTGAGGTGTCGGTCAGTCATCTGTGATGACTTGCCTAAGGATACACCAATATCAAATTTCTCACTGTTACAGACAACACGGAAAGAACATTGATCAAGCCAGACAGTCCGTGCCTCATTAAATCTGTAGTCGAGGCTAGGTGTCAGGGAGTGGCTTGTCATGCCTTGATGAGTATCAAATTGCTGACTTATGCAGACATCACAGAAAGGACCTTTGTCAGGTAGGCCCTCTCTCAAGAAATCTGTATTTGGGGCATCAGGAAGTCATCTCTGAAAGTCTGAAGCCATATCACATATATTTCTGAGTAACAGATGACACAGAGAGGACCTTCGTCAAACCAGACAGACTGTCTCCTATGAAATCCATAGTTGAGGCATCAGGCATTCACCTCTAATGCCTTGCCTAAGGATATCCCAAATTACAAATTTCTCACTTTTACAGACGACACATTGGACGTTCATTAAACTATCGTTTTTCAAGAAATCCGTAGCCAAGGTGTCTGTCAGTCACCTCTCAAATTTCTGACTTACAGATGGCACAGAACTTTCGTCAAGCTAGAGAGACCGTCTTCCCCTGAAATCCATAGTTGAGGTGTCAGTCATCTTTGATGCCTAGCCTAAGGATACTCCATATCAAATTTCTCAATCTTACAGATGACACGGAAAGAACATTCGTCAAACCAGGCAGACTGTCTCCCAAGAAATCTGTAGTTGAGGCGTCAGATCAAACATATAAACAGACAGATCAGGGTCGTAAACCAAGACAGCCCAAGTCTACTCAACAATTGTTAGTTGTGTACCTGCGTACTGATAATACTTAGACTACCTACTCTAGAATTTTTTAAATTATTGAATTTGGTGAATTCAAAATCACGCAATTTTTCGGTTATTGTCCTTTAATGTCCTAGGTAGCCCTTGCAGACAGACATCAGTTATAACCACAATTTCCACAATATATCACATTTTTACTGTTTAATCAAAATTAAATGATAGTATAAATTTGTGAATTAAAAATTTTTGTTGAGAATATGATGAGGGACCGCATAATTTCAAATCCATTCTGTAAATTAACTAACGTAAATTTGTAATAGATTGTAATACAAAAAGGCGTTTGCACGCAAAATTAAAACGTGTGCACATTCAAATTTTAGTATAGAACTGTTCGATTTTTATAGCCATTGGCATGAGAAAAGCAAGTGTGGCACAACTAGTTTTTAAACTATAATTCAGCATATAAGCTAATAAAATTAAAAACCTCGCGATTTATCATTTAGGTAAAATTCATAGATTCCTTGTTGTCTTTTGTATTGCACACTATCCAATGTAGTGCTCTAGTATCATTTCCACTTTTCAGGGAAGATGCCAGAAAACAAAGAGAGATAAGAGAAAAGGAACTGCGTGTGAATGTCGAGTCATTCGTCACTGACAGTTCTCGTACAGAGTTGATTTGTGACGCCGCCTACAGTGCCCGTGACCGAGCCATTTTACATGAGGTGAGGCCTCCATACCACTATATAGACAATCATCTAACATGTATAATTTATAATATGCGATCCCATTGTGAAGCCCTCGATATTATACCATTCCATCTTACCCAAATTAATTATGATGTGTTAGTTCAGGTCGGGTTGGTGGTGGCATGCTGGTTACATCGGCCAAGCAGGAATCGCCGACTTGCCAACAACCTTCCTAACCGTAAAGTTGCATAACGTAAATCTATTATTGCCACTATGTCGGCTCTGTATGTCAGTTGATACAACTAACACCATGCCATGATGCCTACTGGAGCAAATCGATTTACAGCGTAATTCTGTTGGCCTTTTCTGCAGACTGCTTGTTTTCCCACAGTGATCAATGCGAGTCACATGATATCGATTGGTAAACACATTGAAACACTCGACAAGTTAAATTTTGTATTTAATGTATTGTGTGCTTAGAGAATGTTTGTGGCTTCCGGTTCAAAATGGCGGAATGTGAAATGTTGTGAAATTTTGTGCTAGGCTTAGACATTAGCGTGTTAGTTTTTAAGATGTTAGTGTAGTCGATTTTCATTATTTTATGATGTCTAAGTTGTAGTTTTAAGTGCTAGATGAGTTTTACTGTGATATTGCGTTAGGTGTTCGCAAAAAGTTGATTTCGGTGTTGCCATAATGTATTAGTGTATTATGGACTTGACATTTTGACAAGAATTGTGTCATTTGTGTGCAAAAGTTGACCTAGTTTTCGGACTATGTGTGCCTAGGCTATATGTAATCCAAGTGCAGTTGTATTATTACATTTTGACAATTACGTGAGTGCAAATTTGTTCGCTAACATTTGCTGTAGTATAGGCCTACTGATCTAGTGTGGTCAACTACATACACTCTAAAAAAATAAGTTTTTGAATTTTTGATGGGATTATCTGTGGATTTACGCGAAAAAGGTTTGTCATTGTGAATTATACTAACGACTATGGCTGCTGCAATCACGACCGTTTCTTCGATGCCTTCCGTGGGCGTAAACAATTCCCAGATGGATGCTGTGTTTGTCGCTACACCCCAGGTATCCGCATCATCATCATCCCAAGGTATGGTGAGCAGTGTAACTGTACAGTTGTCCCCGTATGAACATACCCCCGCCAGGTCGTTACCTATGAAACGCTTACCATCCCAGTCGCCAGAGTATCAGGCCCCCTCTCAGAAGATCAAACCAACGTACCCTGTGTTCCACGCGTCCCCCACTTTTGACAATACCCCTACTCCATCGAGTGTTAGTTCATTCACACAAACATTGCCACGTTCCCCACAGTCCGCGTTGTCGTCGGGTATCTCTCAGTTCGGTCATGTATCTAATGTCCCTCCGCCGCCTCCTGATCCCATCCTGGACTCATTACTGGCCAACGCTATGCCAGCCATCCAGGCCGCCCTCGGTCCGTTTATCAAGGCTTGTGTCGCGGCCGAAGTTAAAGCGGAAGTATCAACTGAAGTAACGAAGCAGCTGGCACCAATACGTCATACGATGGATTCGCAGCGTACCACGATCGCGCGTTTGTGTTACAGTCTGGACGAGTCATACCGTTATATTCATGAGTTGCGTGATGATCTCGCCATCCTCAGTCGCAATCACAACGACCTTGAACAGTATGGCCGCAGAAACAGTGTGCGTATCGACAAAGTCACTATCCCCGAACCCGCCAAGTTAAACAATGACGCGTTTGTTGTCGATCTGTTGAACGATGAGCTTGGACTGAATCTCACTGCTGACGATATCGAGCGTTCGCATCCCATGGGTGATGTTAAACAAGGTGGTGGTAATCGTTTTCTGTGTAAGTTCCGCACGTACAAAACCAAGGAGAAGGTCATGGATAATATACACAAACTGACCGAGTCAGAGAGTGAGACGATGATTACCGAGGACCTTACCAAACCCAACTTCCAACTCCTTCAGGCGCTGAGGGCAGCTCGTCACCGTGGTGCTTTGTGGTCTGTTTGGACTTATGACGGTAAGATGTTTATTAGGGAACGTAGGCACGGTAAAAAGGTACGTGTGAACACTTATCGTGATGTGAGTCACATCCTCCAGGCCCCTGGTGGTTTTCAGAGACAGCGGTATGGTCAGTCGAGCTATTATGGTCATGCGAACTATCACGGCCAGGGTAACTATTACGGTCAGGGTAACTATTATGGTCAGGGTAACTCCTATGGACATGGTAACTCGTACCAATATTGACACTTACGCCAGGGAACCTCTTAGTAAACGTCTGTGACATTACCATAGGCCTACTAGTAATTGAGATCCTATGTCTCTACTTGAAATTTTTCAGTTGCCAGTTTCCAGTGTAAAATTAGTTTAAAATTGCTAGTGTTAAGCTGCGGTGGCGTGGCATGCCATACAACGTTGTATTATTCCCCATTATCTGCATTACATGCAGTATTGATCCCGACAGCTTGGTGTGTTTGGGTGCACGCATGATGATGGGTGTGGTCCATGGCCCAATACATTGTGGTGTGTGTGTGGCGTGCTTGGTGCATGTATTTGCTCTATCCATGCGACCCACCCTCCACGTTGCCAAGCCGTGCCACCCCCACCCACCCACACGCACCATTGTCCGTCTCTCAGTACAATCATAATCACACCCTTTACTTTAGGAGTGTATGATATTGATTTGTGTTATCTATACAGTATTGGCCATGTACGCCTGGAATATTTGTTTACATTTATCACATTGACCCATTTATGTAATGTGTACACTGTACAATTACTTGTAAGCTTACATTCTCCCAAGCAAAGCCTTAGCCTCTACAAAGTTATATGTATACTATTTTGTCCCATTCAAGGACTGCGGTCCATTATTAGGCTATTGTGCCAGTAACGTCGTACATTCTGAGTTTTATTTTGTTTGTTTGCAAACTTCTTTGTTCCGTTCGGGCGGATCAGCAACGTTGTTATGCCACGCTGTCGCATATACTGTATATCCTTAGTAGGTACCTTATTACTATAGCTACAGCTGGGAACATGTACATGTCGTGTCATATTACATGTAGCCTACCGTACATAGCCTATACCTTGTTTGCGCATAATACCATATTATGTTTGATGTTATGATAATATATATATGTGACCCGTTTAAAACAGTCGTGGTTTAACATGCAAACTACATAATGTCATAATTTATAACAAATTTCTAACATTTTTTATTAAACTCATATATTTGTGAATGTTAATTCCATCCCCTTTCTTTCGTTTCCAAACTGGGTCATCAAACAAGTTTGATTCCTGCCACGATCTTAACCATGTACTCAGCCTTGTCATTTTATTAATCCGGTTTATACAGGGTGGTCCTTTGCCGTGACTCGTGGTGACAAATGTGGGTGGGTGTGCCTTGCATCTTCCATTGTATTTAGAGGCTCCCCTTGCCGCATATAGCCGGTGCTCCTGTATGGCGTGTATTGGCGATTGAGTGTTTTGTTTGAACATAGACGCGTAGGCTATGTCTTGAAATTTAACAAATTGATTAATTGCTTGGTTAATTGCGTGATTGATTGGTTAATTGATTGGTTGATTAATTGATTGGTTGATTAATTCATTGATTTATTTATTGATTGTGTGATTAGTTAATTGATTAGTTGATTGATTGATTGATTGATTGATTGATTAGTTGATTGATTGATTGATTGATTGATTGATTGATTAATTGATTAGTTGATTGATTGTTTGATTGACTGGTTAGTTGATTAGTTGATTGATTAATTAATTGATCAACAATTACTGCATTTTTTATGTACATGGTGTGCTTTGTAGGTATGCATTCTATGGTCATGTACTGTAGGCCTATACGTATGCCTTGTGACAATGTGCGCTTGATTGTGTGCGTCCTAATCTTGGTTTATCTACCGCTCTGGTAGCCTCCAGGCTACCTCATATTTTTGATATTTTTATGTGTGAGAGTATCATGATTCATGTCACTGGGTCACCCTGTATCATACTTGTTTTATTTTGTCAGTTTTTGTATGTGTCCATTAAATTCATCTGGCATTATCGTTTATTGATTATCGGGTCTTGCTAGCGTATACGGGCAATATATCTGTTTAGGCATTGTGCGCATGACTCGGCCTACGTGGTATTTGTTGTTGTACGATTTGTTTATTTCTTATTTTATTTATTGATTTTGTTTGATTATTTAACAGGTCTTATTTTGTTTAAAAAAATTTTAGAATCCATTTTACAGTACGTTTGTAGTAAGGAGAGAATACATATTGTCAGTGCTCCTTCTAAAGGTGCATCTACAATCCCATCGTTAAAGTTGTAATTTATGTTAAATTGCCTCAATACAATGTCTTGCCCGTATACCCTACATACTGTATACCCTATACCGTATATCCATATGCACAATATTATTGTGTACCAATCCTCGATCATCTGTATATATTCACCTAATGTCTATTGCCCCATTCATGCCATGATACCTTTGTTTACATGGCAGTTTGTTTGTACATATTGTGTATTTGTTTATGTGTGTTCTTTCTTCCTATCCTACTTGTCCGCCCTTGTCTCTACTTCTCCTGTCTCTATCTTGTCGATTTTTCGGCTAGTGTTCATTTTTCATTGTTATTATAATGGTTACCTGACTTGTCATTCCCTGCCTCCCTGCCCTCTAACTTTAGATGGCGGTTGATATTGAAACGTACCGAGCAGCCATTGGGTGCTGGAGGATGCGCTTTCGCTCCAAGCAATCGCATGATCCGTTTCATTTTGACTTCTTATTTGAAACTATGTATAAATTTGTAATTTTAAACTTTGGTTCTGTTTACAAATTACATACAGGTCTGGTAATGATTTTTTGTGTTTCATTGCTATCATTTTTGTTGTCACTCACTGAATTGATACTCTTGAGTGGCGATGTGCACTTGAATCCTGGACCCGGGCCTGATTTCTCCCTGTGTCATGCTAATGTCAGAAGTCTCACGGCCGAGGACAAATCATGCGTGTGTATGCCGAAATTTGATGAAGTTTCTAACCTTTTAGCAAGTGACGCCAAATTTGATATAATAGCTTTGTCTGAGACTATGCTATCACCTGTAATCAGTGATAGCGTCATCGCCATCGATGGTTACGAGCTCTATCGTAGGGATCGTAATCGTCATGGTGGTGGCGTCGCACTGTATGTGTCAAGTCTCATTCAGTGTCGTAGACGTGCTGATATCGAACCAGCTTCCATGGAAATTCTTATTGTCAACGTCGTTATAAATTCACTTTCAGTTCTCGTATGCGCAGTTTATCGTCCACCGAACTCTACTGCGGATGACAGGTCTGACTTCATTTCTTGTCTAGAGGACATTGTAGCAGTGTATCACGCCGAGAAACATGATTTCCTTTTTCTATTGGGTGATTTCAATGACAGATGTACACGATGGGATGATGATCATACTGATAGTGAACTCGGGAATACACTTCGCGATTTTTGCTCAGCACATATGTTATTTCAGTTAATTACTGAGCCAACTCGCTATACAGATGACAATGTAGGTAATATTTTGGATTTAATTATAACGGATGGTCCCAGTGTGGTACAAAACTCATATGTGCGAGCTCCTATAGCAACATCTGATCACTGTGTCACGTGTTGTGAAACGGTAGTTAAATTGCCTAAACAAGCACCTGCCACCAAACGCCTTCTATGGGATTACAAATCTGCCGACTTGGACAAGCTTCAGGAATCTCTGGAACACGCCCCTTGGATGTCGTCCGCGTCACTTTGCGATGACGTTGATGATCGGGTCAGTTACTGGTCTTCTTTGTTCTTGCAGTGCTTATCAAGTAATGTACCTAATAAGCTAGTAACAATTAGGAGTAAGGACAAGCCGTGGATGTCCAATGAAGTCAGACTTGCCATTCGGCGTAGAGATCGTTTTCACTCTAAATTTAGACGAAATCCTTCGGAGTGGAACAAACTCTTGTTTTCAGTAGCGAGACGCGAGGCGAATAGGGCGAAGCGTAATGCGGTTTTTCGATATAATGAAAAAATTAAATCATGTCTTCAATCCGGTTCATTTAACGCCAAACGTTATTGGTCACTTCTCAAAACTGCTATGGGTTCTAAGAGAGCGTCAATAATTCCACCCATTCAGTCCGCAGATTCTGTGATTACGGATGACGTCGAGAAGTGTAATCTCTTTAATTCTTTCTTCCAACAGACGATGTCGCATCCAGTCACTACTGTGTTTCCTGCGCTTCCACCGCCTGTCCCATGTGATACGTCTTTGTGTGAGATCGTTACTGATGCTGATGAAGTCAAATCTATTCTTAGCAAGCTGAATGTTAATGCTGCATCCGGTCCTGGTGGCATAAGTAACAAGATGTTAAAACTGTCTTCCTCATCACCCGCTGCTTGTTCCGGCCTAGCTGATCTCTTTAATTACTCTTTAGCTAATGGCATTTTCCCGTCTACCTGGAAATCTTCTAACGTGTGCCCTGTCCACAAGAAAAACGAAAAGTATCTACTTACAAGCTACAGGCCCGTTTCTCTCTTGAATGATCCCAGTAAATCCATGGAGCGTGTTGTATATAAGCATTTGTACAGCTATTGTATGGCCAATGATATCTTAACGAAACTCAACTCTGGCTTTAAGAGGTCGGACTCCACTATTAATCAACTTGTTGAGATTTGTCATGTGATTTCGTTATCGATGGATCAAGGTGATGATGTTTGCATGGTTTTTCTTGACGTCTCCAAAGCTTTTGACCGCGTGTGGCATGATGGCCTCCTGTTCAAACTACATGCGATAGGTATTGGTGGTCCGCTTTTGAGATGGTTCCAGTCCTACCTATCTAATAGATCTATATGTACAGTTATTAATGGTAAATCATCTTCTTCTTTGGATATATCCTCTGGAGTTCCTCAGGGATCAATTTTGGGTCCGCTGCTCTATCTAATTTATGTTAATGACATTGTGGTTGACATCCAATGCGAAATTCGCCTTTTCGCCGACGATACGTCGCTATTCAGTCGCGTAAAAACCAATACTGATATTGATAAAATTAATTATGACTTGGACACGATAAGTGAATATGGCAAAAAATGGCTGTTGGAGTTTAATTCTTCGAAATCTACTTGTATGATTTTCAGCAATAAACGAACGGATCCTGTTTATGACCCAGTTCGGATGGATGGCGACGTCATACCTCCCGTGCCGTCTCATAAACATTTGGGAATCATACTGAATTGTAAAATGAATTGGCATGACCACATTGCTCATATTATGGCTAAAGCAAACTCCAGAATGTTTCCCGTTTATCGCCTCAAAAAGACACTATCATCTCATACTTTAGCACGCCTGTATACATGTTTCGTACGTCCGATCCTGGAGTATGGGGATGTATTATTTGATAATTGTACTAGTTTCGAGTCGTCCAAAATGGACCAATTGCAGCGCCGTGCGGCAGTTGCCTGCACCGGAGCTCACTACACAACTAAGTACGATAATCTGCTTGGAGAACTGAAGTGGATTTCCCTCGCAAATAGACGTCTTTGTCATAGATTAGTTATGATGTACAAAATTGTTAAAAACACTACTTCGCAATATTTAACTGATATTGTGTCGTCTAATAATATTCGTACGCGTACCTCCCCCAGAAACAGACTTAATATTTATCAATTCAAATGTCGAACTGCCCTATTCAAAAAATCATATTTCCCTCAAACCGTATGTGATTGGAATCTTTTGTCTTCACAAATACGTGAGGCTAATTCCTTGAATGTATTTAAATCACAGCTCCTTGCTCTTCATGCATTACCAACCACTAATAATTTTCCTCCCTTGTGTGACCTCCGCCGGGAACAATCAATGATCCGCAGGTTCAGGCTTGAAGCTCACACACTCAACTCGTATTTGTTCAAGTGCACACTTACCGCGTCACCAACATGTCCACTTTGTGGACATCTTCGTGACGATCCTAATCACTTCTTTCTCCAGTGTCCCAATTTGGCTGGTCCTCGCAAGGTAATGGCAAATCAGGTAACCAACTTACTGGCCCCTAAAATAAACAGTTCTATGATATTTAATTTGGTTGACAAAAAACATTTACTATCTATATTTGTTAATGGATCATCAGATTACAGTACAAATGTAAACGCTGCTCTCCACCGAATTATATGCAACTATGTCAAATCTACTGATAGATTGTAATTTTAGTTGACAAATGGGAGCATGCCGCTTCTGTCGGCCATGAGCAGAGGCATGGCGTAGATATTACATCTAGGCTACACAACGAATTTTTTACAAATCGACTTTTGCTTGATAAGTTATGTCTTAATTGATGTATAACTTGTGAAATGATTATACCTTAGCCTATGTTACGTTTATTCTTGAGTGTACAAATATTTAGCAGGAAAGTCATTTGTGCAAGTTAGTC
>WNLI01066774.1:0-11067 GCA_025802215.1 Wirenia argentea
TCCATTGCGAACGTAATATCTCGAAAACTATACATACGAATTTTATCAATTTTGTAGCACTAAAAGAAGAGACGTGTGTCTTTAATTTGACGTATTTACCACAATATGTACAGTACCTCCCACACAATTTGCATAATATGGGCGTGAAATTTGTTCCGGTTTTTGCCGGACACCCTGTATCGGTTATTACTCGGATGATTCGATATCGAGTAGCTATATTGCCCATTTTTTTCTAATGAATTTGTGCTCGATGTGTGTGTCTAGCATAGCTAATTTACGCACCGAGTCTAAAGGAGAAATCAGTGCATGGAGAACATTGCCTTTGTGGAGGGGTGGGGGGGGGGAGACAAAAGACCCTAACACCGATAACGCACCAACTGATCCTCCCGCGCCTCAGTTTATCATTGCCGCCAGAGACTCCCGAGTAGGTGAACCACATCGGACCACGTTAATGGTGGCCAAAGTCTGTGGTTCCAGCCGCGCGAAGGCCGAGAGTAATATGTAGCTTAGTCAATATCGCAGACTAACAACGTATATTTTCTATCTAACCGAAATAGTGAAATTACCGGATATCTATTATCTAGCCATTGGTGTTGTCGCACAATATACCCTTCGATGGGCCATACGCATAGAGGATCAATGGTTAATACCCTAAATCAACCTGTAGTCAATGGGTTAATCTCACCCTGCTTAAGCGACATGATGAGATGTCTAAGTGGCGCGGCCGGATGGAGAGAAATTAGAGAAGCAATATATTCGGGGCATTAATGGTCTGTTGTGATCGTAAGACGGTATTACTAGGCACGGACGATGTCAATTCCATAGATTATCTAATGCTTTCACGTCCGGTGTGGTATCCAGTATCGTAAACGATAGCGCCAGCGGCGTATAAGACGTGATAGTAAAACTGCATCCGGTTTTCGTAGTAGAAGAGTCTATATCTAATGCAACGCTTTCGCGCTTTTTGTGATTTTGTATTTTAGTCCACTTATGGACCACACAAAAAGTGGTTAAGCCTTTAAATGGCTAAACCAATCAAGTTTCAGTATTGTTAAATTTAGTTATCTTTCATTTGAGATATGGGTTGTAACGCAAGATGAAATTGTTCTTTTTTGTAACGAAAGAAATTAATTTTAAACGGGCAACGATATATGGCATACTTTGCAACAGTTGTGTTGAAGATGTAGAAAATATCACAAACAGTTTATTTGAACATTTGAGAAATTATTACAATATATAAATTATTAACAATATCTTGTAAAAATAAGCCGAAAAAACACAGTATCTAAATTACATTTGATATAGAGTTACGTCCCTTTCCAATACGTTATTTACTTAGTTGTCGTCAACACAAAGTACATTAGAACCTACCGTTTGTATGCACATTCCGCTCGAGTACACTTGAATCAGTTTCAATTCCCCTCGAAGCGAGAAAACTCGTCAATATGCACAGTTGCGTACTATTATATTGCTAGTTTGTTACAAATCCCGTCTAGTCGTATGCGTATTACTATCGGTCACTGGATCGACAGGGCGTTATCACTAATCAACCCCAGATCCGGAGTAGGGTGTGTTTTCTACCCAATGTAAAATTACTTTGACTGTAACTATCCATAATTATATGCAAGGGCTTTATATCGCAGAATAATATCATAAAATGTTTGCCATATTACGTTATTTTGCCATTGGCCTATATTTTCTGACCCAGCACTAGTCCACGTTCGTTTAAACAAGAAACGCGGTCCCGGTATAGGTACAAACTAGTGCACGTTCGTCTCAACAAGGAATGCGGTCTCGGTATGCAACTGAGTAGGTCTACTATAGTGCACGTTCGTTTAAACAAGGAATGCGGTCTCGGTATGCAACTGAGTAGGTCTACTAGTGCACGTTCGTTTAAACAAGGAATGCGGTCTCGGTAAGCAACTGAGTACATACTAGTGCACGTTCGTTTAAACAAGAAAACGCAGCTCTGTATGCGACTAGTCCACTTTCCTTTAAACAAGAAAAAACTAGCGTAGGCTACTAACCGTGCCGCGCCGTACTATAGCCCGATTGTTTTATACGAGAAAATAGCGCCTGTCCTTCCGTCTCCCGCGTGGAAAGGCCAATTGTGTAGAATAAGACCATGTCACTCCAGGACTTGCAGATATCGCAAACATGTATAGCCTACCAATATACGGTACTGTATATATAACGTATGCTAGTTTACACCATTCAGTATACGTAAGTGCACAATGTACCAATTACTACACGAATAAACTGTCCATACAGTACGGTAGAGGCCACGCGTAGACAACCATGCAGAGGTTAATAACACTCTAAGTCATCCGCCAATACGATCCCCAAGGGGTTAATTACATCCTCCTTATACGACACTACATGTGACATGTGACATTTACAGTAATGACATGACGAGATTGTCAACCTAAGTGCCACACGGGGGTGGGGGAGTTGAAGCAACTCAAGATAATACGAGGTATCTATACCACGAAATTACGGGATGCAATTAATTAAAAATATTGTTTGCTTGTCAGCATATTATTATAAATATTATGAAAAACAACATTATCCGACATTCATCGTGGTTAGAGTTCTGCTTTAAACCAGAACTGTAACCTCCTTGAATATTCGATAGTCTGTTATTCTGTATATGATTGCGACAAACATTTGGTGTTTTTATAATTCCATCAAGTAACCGGCATCTTATATGAGAAAAAAATTACGTATATAGGCTACACTGTAAAACTTTACGGTAAAAATACGGTATTGTACTGGCGTTTTTGTTGCCAGTACTCTACCGTTTATTTACGGTAAAAATATCACGGTAAATACGGTAAACTAACGCCTACCGTTTTTTTACGGTACAGTTTTACAGTGTACGTACAGTACAAATTCTGGTTTAAGGCGATGTTGCGATCGTACGAGGACATTACACAAATTTACACATGCGCATCTCATGTAGGCTGTAGCGGTGTCCTTGGGCAAGGGAGGTGGCGTAGGCTGTATGGGTGTCCTTGGGCAAGGCAGATGGCGAAGGCATGAACGGTGTCCTTGGGTAAAGCAGGTGGCGAAGGCATGTAAGGTGTCCGTGGGCAAGGCAGGTGACAAAGGCTGTAGAGGTGTCTTTGGGCAAGGCAGGTGGCAAAGGCTGTAGGGGTGTCCTTGGGCAAGGCAGGTGACAAAGGCTGTATAGGTGTCTTTGGGCAAGGCAGGTGACAAAGGCTGTAAGGGTGTCCTTGGGCAAGGCAGGTGGCGAAGGCTGTAGGGGTGTCTTTGGGCAAGGCAGGTGACAAAGGCTGTAAGGGTGTCCTTGGGCAAGGCAGGTGGCGAAGGCATGTAAGGTGTCCGTGGGCAAGGCAGGTGGCAAAGGCTGTAGAGGTGTCTTGGGGCAAGGCAGGTGGCAAAGGCTGTAGGGTGTCCTTGGGCAAGGCAGGTGGCAAAGGCTGTAGAGGTGTCTTTGGGCAAGGCAGGTGACAAAGGCTGTAGGGGTGTTCTTGGGCAAGGCAGGTGGTGAAGGCAGTAAATGTGTCCTTGGGCAAGGCAGCAGCATCATAGCTTTAGTGTATATTAGTGTATCCTCTGTTGTGGCGATGGCTGTACGGTGTCCTTGGGAAAGGCAGTGTAATCGTAGCCTGTTTATCCTCTGTAGTGCGAGTTAGACAGAATGATTGATCATAGAGTTGGTTTATCTTGTGCTGTGAAACCAGCCATGTCGTTTTGAGACTTTTGACAAATTATACGTGTTATAGGTGACTTTGCACTTCCACTCACCACACTGCTCCTCAGCTTTACTTTAGAAAAATTGTTCAACATTAATAATTCTTTTCAAAAAAACTTTTATCAATTTTTTCAACAAAAATTTTTTTTCAAAAAAATGAGAAGAATTTTTCAACTGACAATTTTTTAACTTTGAAAATTTTTCAACGTAAAATTGTTTCAAAAAACTTGGAATGGAGCAGTTATTCGGGGACACTGTATATTAAACAATATGCGACCAATATGCTTACGTAGTGACCCATATACTGTACCCAGATAGATTAGAAGTCGGCGTGGGATTCAAGCCTCTTTTAGAGGCTGCTTGTTTTGTTTGTATTGGTTCGCATTAGGTTAGCACGGCAAACTTTATGTTACCCTGGTACCTATGTTGTATATGTATACGATAATGTGCATCGTTCTATACCATGTCAACGTTTGGCGGTAGACTATAGTCTACATTGCGCCAAAACTACAGCTCTGTGAACATCAAACCTTTCCCTAACAACATAATTTAAAAAACTTGTTCACTGCCATCCATCTTTAGCGCCAATAGGCCTACACAGGCGCCGAAACAGCGACATTGCATTAATTTTGTATTTGGGGATAGCCAGCCAATAAGCAAAACGTAGTTACTGTAACTCTAGCCTAACATCCTCACCGTCGGTAACCGTGGTGAGATCGATGTGCAGGTAGATTTCCGTGCCCAAGGCTACACTACTCGTGATAGCCGTGTCGTCGCTCTTCTTGCGTACCTCAAACTTGACATTTTCTGGGGTGTAGGTCAGCGTCTTCAAGGTATCCCTGTGAAGGAATCACGGTGCATAGGTCATGGTATAAGTCAAGATGTAGCTACGTCAGGTTGTAGGTAAGAGTGTAGTTTAGGGTGTAGGTCAGGGTGTGAGTAAGTGTGTAGCTAAGTCGTCGTGTAGGTCAAGGTGTAGGCCGGGATGTAGATCAGTGTGGATGTTAGGGTATATACATGCCATGGTGTAGGCCATGCAATGTATGTTAGGGTGTATGTTAGTATATGTAAGTCAGGTGAAGGTAAAAGTGTAGGTCAGTGTGTAGGTCAGATTGGAGGTAAGGTGTAGGTCAGAGTGTAGGCTACGTCAGTGTGTATGTTAGCGGGTATATATACGCATTTATATACACAGTTATATGCACACGTATTATTACATATATGCACACTTATACTGCATGTATATGTATGCTCACTTATATTCACACTTATATGTATACTTCTATGCACATTTTAAAAAATGGCAACGCTACTCCTGTTGTTGTAGGCTATGTGCACTTATCCTGTTGCGGTAGTATACGCATATGCACACTTAGTCACTTACCCAGTAATGGTGACCCTACCCCTGTTGTATATGCACACTTATCCTGTTGCTATTGTATACTCATATTATGCATACTTACCCATTGGCGTAGCCAGGGGGGGCGGTTGTGCGGTCGCCCCCCCCCCCCCCCCCCCCCCCCATCGTAATCAGGATCCAGGATTGTAATCCGCGAACTTTGACCACTTGTGGTTAGCTAAGGTAGGTACACGTCTCGATAACAAACACAACCACCACAACCCGAGTTACCCGACCCATCTTCTTTACATATAGCCACCCTGTCTACTGTACTATATTATGTACAATGTGACTACAGTAATCACAATACACAAATGTGTATCCAGTATACTCCAACCATAATAATGTCTTTGCTGCAACTTCCAACAATGTTTATCACTTCCCCTGATTTAATGACCTGATTACTGATTTAATGACCTGTAACCAATAAAAAGCTGGTGCTGCCATTAACTCTATCACACCATAATGTATTTATTGACTAAGGGGCACATAGTGTGTGTTACACACTGTATTGGGCTACATCCCATAGTAGTTTACGGGTTAATATGATTTTTACTTAGTTGCGTAATGTAGAGGTCACTTCGGATCGACGTATCGGCTTCGAATTGGTTTTATTACGTGGCCCGTAATGAGCCGGTTCCATCAGTATAGGTTACGTCCGGATCGCACGCCCGGTTCCGAAGATACAGTGGTAACAGACAGAGATTTCCCGTATTAAGGTAGTAATTAATAGTTATTATCTTACCATCCTTTAGTGATGACAATAGCGATGGGGTTCCGTAAGACCTTCTTCTGATATGCAATGTCCTTCATGATATCCCTACTCCACATCATCAGGTCACGGATCTTGTTGCTGGGTGACGATCGGTCAACTGTCCATTTCATGGTTTCTTTTACCTCTTCTCGAAGGATTCTCTGGACAATTTTTTAACAGATATATTATAAATTAAAAAGAAGAGAACAATTTTCATGCAGGAATTATGCAATGTAATTTGACACAAAGTACCAGTGTCAAATGATGACAAAGGTAGACATTTGGCAGTAAACATGATTTGGCACCTAAACTTCATTTGAAATGAAAAAAAATTATTAAAAAAATATATATCAAAAGACTTTAAAAACCTGAGCTAATATCAAAACTCAACAGTTGTATTGTGGACCATTTGCTGAGCCTATATACATGACCAAAAGTGGTGAAACGGAAGTATCTTGAGAATGTATATTGGCAGGATTTTTCCATCTCGAAGACAGCGGGGAAAAGCGATCATTCCATGTGCAATCAAACTTTTATGATTTAAACTGTGTGCACATGGGAAACGAGTCAAACTCTTTTTATTTCTTGTTATTTAAAATCATTTATACATCATACACATATAATAAAATAGAATATAGATTATTAATGTAATTTATATAATTACACTGTAAATTTTGGTATTTTGTTTTAAACATATTTTTTTTTACTTTTTATACATTTTTCAAAATTTCAGATTATAATAAGCTTGGAAAAGTGCATCGAGAGACAAGTCATGCCAACTCAGGGTAACCCTTTGTTCCCGTAAAAAATAGGTAATTTGTGACGTGATTTGATTATTACTGTCAGATATTTTTGAAACGCTGAGTATTATTTTTTTAATGTCAGGGATTTTAGTCATTAGACTGACTACGATAACTCAATGAGTGAGACATATAACGGCATGCACGATAGATCGACAGCAGCATCTAGGTCACGGCACAATCAAGCTATGAACAGCTACAGTGTAAAGTTGCCGAAAGCGAGTTGGTGGAGAAACCGAAGTACCTGGAGAAAACCACCGGACATGGGCAGGATTTTTTGTATGTGTATTATGAAAAAATTGTTACCTTGTTTTTGACGCGGAAGTTAATTTTCTGGAGATAGTCATCTTTCACGACCTCAATGGACACGCAGCTCTTTTTGTAGTAGTCGTAGATGAAGGCTTGAACGGGGGTCACTGCGACTGTGGTACAGACAATATATCATGACCTCACTGGTCACATACACAATATATCATGACCTCAATGGCCACTGACATATAATGACATCAATGGCCACTGACATATAATGACATCAATGGACACTGACATAATAATGACATCAATGGACACACAGCTTTTTTGTAGTAGTCACACTGAAGGATTGAATGGGGGTCACCGCAACTGTGGTACAGACAATATATCATGACCTCTGACATAATATAATGACATCAATGGACACACAGCTTTTCTTGTAGTAGTCGTAAAAGAAGGATTGAACAGGGGTCACTGCGACTATGGGTACAGGTACAGACAATATATCACCTCAATGACCACTGACATATACAGTAATGACCTCAATGGACACACAGCTTTTTTTGTAGCAGTCGTAAATGAAGGATTGAACGGGGGTCACCGCAACTGTGCGTACAAGGAACATAATATATCATGACATAAATGGCCACTGACATATAATGACATCAATGGACACACAGCTTTTCTTGTAGTAGTCGTAAATTAAGGATTGAACAAGAGTCACTGCAACTGTGGGTGTGGGTACAGACAATATATCATGACATCAATAGTCACTGACATATAATGACATCAATGGCCACACATCTTTTCTTGTAGTAGTCGTGAACGGGGGTCACCGCGACTGTGGGTAGGGGTACACAATATATCACGACATCAATGGACACACAGACAATATATCATAACCTAAATGGGCAAATAGACAACATATCATGACCTCAATGGCTACTGACATATAATGACATCAATTGACACACAGCTTTTCTTGTAGTAGTCGTAAATGAAGGATTGAACAAGAGTCACCGCAACTGTGTGTACAGACAATAATATCACTACATCAATGGCGCGGCCACTGACATATAATGACATCAATGGACACACAGCTCTTTTGTAGTAGTCGTAAATGAAGGATTGAACGGGGGTCACCCCGACCATGGGTACAGGTACAGACAATATATCACCTCAATGGCCACTGACATATACAGTAATGACATCAATGGACACACAGCTTTTCTTGTGGTAGTCGTAAATGAAGGATTGAACGGGGGTCACAGCAACTGTGGGTACACACTACACACAATATATAGTATCATGACCTCAATGGCCACTGACATATAATACTAAGCTTTCGAAATCTTCGGAGGAGGATCTTCGGAGATCTTCAATATAGGTCAAACCTTCTGTGCATGCCCCACGAGGAATTCCCCCGCCTGCGAACTCCGTCCTTGAACGCCAGAGACTTCAAAATCCCGATATCTCGTTGTTCGCGATTCTGCGGTACAGCGAATCTCATTGGTTGAAGTATTGACCTAGAAATGATTTAACTGTCAAAATCTGACAGTCGACTACGGTCAAGGTCAAATCAGCAATACCGCCGTAGAAAAAAAATCGTAATCATAATTTGCAGTCTGCGGCGGAGTTCGATCGGAGGTGGTCCACAATCAGCGGGAACACATTAGATAACCCCTCCGAAGATTTTCGAAAGCTTCCTACTATTTGCCTGGAGTATACGTCACTAAAGGCATGTAGTATAATGTGGGTGATGAAAGGTATGCTATTGAAGGTTACACTAAGTTTACAATTTAACACCCTACATTTACAATATGGCTCATATGTCTAAAAAGACTATCTTGAGCTAAGAAGATCATCTCCCAAAAATCAGATCTTCTCCAGTTTATAATTATAGATTACGGTTCCAGTATAATATAAAATTGATTCTTTTTGGGTCCACTATGGAAATTTATGTATAGAGAATAGATAATCTGATTTTTGGGAGATAGTGTTTTTACATAATTATGAGCCATATTGTCGCCCAATCGGCAAAATCTTGTATCTGCAAATTTACTATTTTTCAGATTTTTTGGTGTAAAAATCAAATTCGACAAATTGACAGATACGAGGTTTTGCAGATTGGGTGACGTTATGGAAAATATAAAAAAAATTCCAAAAAGATATGGAAAATGTACGACCTTAAATGATAGGCTTATTATAACCTGCTATAGCATACTTTTAAATCATCCGAATTATACTATGTGACTTTGCTGCTGCATTAATACTCAATCAGTACCTAACAAAGTATATATACTGCTGGAAAAAAGTAAGGAGCACTTAGTATGATCAGATAATATGCAAGCTGTTGGATATGAAGGTACAGTGTGTTTTTATTGCGTTTATTTTTTCATTGTGTTTACCGTTATGATCTTGTTTCAGAATTGGAGCTTGTCTTTATTTTTGTATTATTTATTGAACAAAGTATTGACCTAAAGTCTTGTTAATCATTAGTGCTATTTATTTCGTGTGTATCTCATAAATATCACTCTTGTTATTCTTGAAATATCTAATAAACTGTACAGTACCTAACATAATATAGATTTTTGTTATTTCCAATAAGTGTTATATTCGTATTGCCATTGTATTGTACATGTCGTTACAGGTGCATATCTAGAGATTAAATATGTCCTTTTGCAGTTAGACACGGATATAAACTTCCTGTCGAGTAGTAAGGGCTGGCAATATAGAGTGGATATATATATACTTTACACTGAGGAGTAAGGGCTGCCGATATAGACCCAGATATAGACCTCATAAAGTAGTAATCGATACAGACGCGGTTATAATGATATAGGCGTAAAGTAGTTAGGGTTGTCGGTATAGATCCAGATATAGAGGTAAAGTAGTTAGGGCTGTCGGTATGGATCCAGATATAGAGATCGTAAAGTAGTTAGGGCTGTCGGTATGGATCCAGATATAGAGGTCGTAAAGTAGTTAGGGCTGTTGATATAGACTCAGATATAGAGGTAAAGTAGTTAGGGCTGTCGGTATAGACCCAGATATAGAGGTCGTCAAGTAGTTAGGGGTGTCGGTATAGACACAGATATAGAGGTCGTAAAGTAGTTAAGGGTGTCGGTATAGACCCAGATATAGAGGTCGTAAAGTACTTAAGGTTGTCGGTATAGATCCAGATATAGAGGTCGTCAAGTAGTTAGGGCTGTCGGTATAGATCCAGATATAGAGGTCGTAAAGTAGTTAGGGCTGTCGGTATAGACCCAGATATAGAGGTCGTGAAGTAGTTAGGACTGTCGGTATAGACCCAGATATAGAGGTCGTAAAGTAGTTAGGGCTGTCGATATAGACCCAGATATAGAGGTCGTGAAGTAGTTAGGGCTGTCGGTATAGATCCAGATATAGAGGTCGTGAAGTAGTTAGGGCTGTCGGTGTAGACACATATATAGAGGTCGTAAAGTAGTTATGGCTGTCGGTATAGATCCAGATATAGAGGTCGTAAAGTAGTTATGGCTGTCGGTATAGATCCAGATATAGAGCTCGTCAAGTAGTTATGGCTGTCGGTATAGATCCAGATATAGAGGTCGTAAAGTAGTTAGGGGCGTCGATATAGACACAGATATATAGGTAAAGTAGTTAGAGCTGTCGGTATGGACCCAGATATAGAGGTCGTAAAGTAGTTAGTGCTGTCGGTATAGACCCAGATATAGAGGTCGTAAAGTAGTTAGGGCTGTCGGTATACACTTAGATATAGAGGTCGTAAAGTAGTTAGGGCTGTCGGTATAGACCCAGATATATATAGAGGTTGTAAAGTAGTTAGGGCTGTCGATATAGATCCAGATATAGAGGTCGTCAAGTAGTTTGGGCTGTCGGTATAGATCCAGATATAGAGGTCGTCAAGTAGTTAGGGCTGTCGGTATAGACACATATATAGGTCGTAAAGTAGTTAGGGCTGTCGATGTAGACACATATATAGGTCGTAAAGTAGTTAGGGTTGTCGGTATACACCCAGATATAGAGGTCGTAAAGTAGTTAAGGGTGTCGATATAGACCCAGATATAGAGGTCGTCAAGTAGTTAGGGTTGTCGGTATACACCCAGATATAGAGGTCGTAAAGTAGTTAAGGGTGTCGATATAGACCCAGATA
>WNLI01066885.1:0-11067 GCA_025802215.1 Wirenia argentea
GTACCTAGTAAGTCCAGTATCGTATTTATAATATTCAATATGAATAACAACTGGACAAATAATAACTTTCAAAGTGTCATTCATAGTATTTTTCCTGGGCTTGCAAACCCACATTTGTGTGTTTCCTGCATGGCAATCTGGACAGATTGGATTTATTTATATTTATTTTATTTAGAGGCGACAATTTGCAGACGACAATTTGCAGACGACAATTTGCAGACGACAATTTGACACCAATGTATTGATACCATTAGGTTGCAGTCAAGAAGTTACTGACGATCAGTTCCAGATGAAGAATTGCCGATAAATAATGTCTTATTTTACTTTGAAAATTTACCATAATATTCCAATAGTAGTGGGTGAACTGTGCAACTTTGCAATATTATGATCAAGCCCCATTTCAAATACATTGCAGACAACTAGTTGTAGAGAAGTTGCAAATTTAATTTGACATGGACACAAATTTATCTATTTGAAAATAAATTGCCATAATATTCGATCCAGCCAATGCAATGTTTAACAAAAGCAGTGTTCTTTGTTTTAGGTTACCCGCATCAAAGACGTATAGGCCTATTCGTTCATGTTCTGTAAGTAACTTTGGTCATCGCTAATCATCCCTTTCAGTGTACCAGAGTGATAACTCAGAGACAGCGGGACTGTTGGCGGGTCATCGGTCACCTCGGCGGTCAATGCGCTCAGATCGCTCATCCAGTCGCTCGAACCACTCGGAAATTGTCCACGAATGACCAACAGTTCGCTGAAACACTGATGGTACCGTATATTATTTTATCTGCCAAAAGCAGTAACATCGATATCACCGAGACTCTGAAGGTACCTGGTATAAATGAATGAATGATTGCCTTGGATCGTAATCCATGAACTTTGACCTCTTGTGGTCCGAAACGGCTTGCCGGGGCGTAAATTAGCTAAGCTAGGTACCCGCCTCGATAACAAACACAACCACCACTACCACCATAACATACATTTGTGGTCCAGGACCAGCCAAAACACGTCCCATCAAAGTTATAATATTAAATTTCGACATGACCTAAGTGTTTGCATATATGTATAGATCAATTGCTACAATTAATCTGTACACTATACAAGAACGGACAAAAATATTTAACGGGACTACTAATATATTGCACTTTCGATGTGGGATCGGTTGGCACATACTACACGATTAGTAGTCAACTACTTGAGAATTACCTTCTTGTAATAATTATTATAAATTCATTACTCCGTTGGTGATCGGTAATGTGAAGTGTGTTTACGGTATTCTGCATCTCAAAGACAGTAAAAGTACTTAATCCCTACTCCAGTTGATCGAAATTGTACACAAGGACCAATAAAAATAACTCAAAATATATAATCTATCGCATAAATTGATGGTACCAGTCAGTAAAAATATATTGTTTTTTTTATTAATTATAAATCATGAAGTATAATTAAATTTAACGACATGACAATTTGCAGTAAGGTATTATAGTTATACCATAATGTATAAAGCTATTGTCAATTTTTTTCTGACTTCACATTGCAATATTTTTGCCAATTTACCTGTTGTTCTAATTGTTAAATTGTAAGATGATTATCTTAAATTGAATACCGAGTGAAAGCTTTAAATTGTTTTAAATGTATATTACTGTATGATGTGATGTATAAATAATACAGTCATGGGTAGATATGGTTTTAATGTAATGTTATACTGTAGTCGGTTAAATATCCCTAAAAATCTGCAACTAATATATGCGATGCCAATATTTCGACATAATATGTATTGTTATTTTGCTGTTAGTTTTATATAGTTGATCATGTACATTTCTATTGTTATTATTGTGATATTTTTCTAGACAAGGAGCTAAAATATTAGGTACCTCCATAGCTTGCCAAATATTTAATTATTATATTGTTATTATGTGTCATTTACATTGTGCATAGTATTATTATATTTATTAATATGACTGTATTGTATCATGAAATTATCATAGACGGGATATGTTTTAGATTAATGGCTAGTTTAAAACATCTTCTTTGATTTTTTATGTAAAAGTAACTTAAATTTTAGCGATTATACTATAAATGTATGTATTTTTTTATTATCAAATGAACAATACGATGCCATTGTAATATTATGTGACATTTGTCTATTTTTTAGAAACTATGGTATTCAAGAAATATGGTCGTAATTTAGCCTACCATCTGATATTAATAATCTTATAGTATAGTATAGTATAGTATCAAGATATTATTTGCTTTATATTTATGTTTCCAATGATGTGCATTGTTTGTTTATGTAGTTTATTATGCTGTAGTAGCTATTTGATATATTTTATATTATTTTTATACATTGTCTCTTCTGCTGTCTCTAAAATAAAGACTTGATCTAAAATATTTCGCTCTTATTTGCACTTACTGATGATGCAGCTTATGCAAAGAGTTTTCAGAAAAATATTAGTACCTATAAGCCGGACCTCGCGACTTGGCAATGGAATGCAAATTAACAATTTTTTTTAATAAACGCGTATCGTTTTTGCCTAACTTCATATCCAAAATTCAGCAATTTGAAATCGAAAGTTATCAAAGTAGGCCAACAATGATTGATTGTACACCGTGCAGTCACGAATACACAACCGCATCCGTGTTTGGGGTTTATAAATGAGCACACACAGTCGTATTACGGATGTTTATTTATTTTGAGAAGTTATGGATTGCCTACTTATTAATATACTCGCGGAAAAATCAACGTCAAGTCCAATCATTGTTCAGTGTCGTATCACATTATAGCCTATCCGTGATTTAATTCATATTTTCTTAATTTAATTAATTCATATTTTTGATAGGCCTACGTTAGGTTAGGGTCATGGCCCTGTTCTATACCTTTCTCAGCGTGGTATGAACATCTCTACGCAAAGCGTAAATGAAATTTATTCATTTAAATTTAACTCTTCTGCATCTAATTTGGTTCAAAATTACTTATCTAATCGTTCGCAACGTGTTAAAGCTAATAACCTGATCTCATCTTCCCTTCCTATTTCCTGTGGTGTCCCACAAGGATCAATTTTAGGCCCACTTCTGTTTATATTGTTCATAAACGATTTGACAAAACTAGACAACTGTTTTCTTTTTGCAGATGACTGCATAATTGAAAATTTTGGGTCTACGCCGCAAGAAGCAATCGATAACGCAAATACTTCCCTACCTCTTTATTGCAGTTGGTACAAAAATAATTTGTTGAAATTGAATTCAGATAAAACTACTGTACTACTTTTGCCACATATGTCATCAGATGTTAGTGTACTGCAGCCTGTTACAATAGACAGTGTAGTTGTATCATTTTCTAATCATATTAAATACTTAGGAATATATTTTGATCATTCCCTATCATGGGACAAACATATTTATTGTATCAAGGCCAAAGTACAACCGCTAATTGCGAAAATTGCTAGAATACGTTGCGTATTAACTAAGAAATTAGCACTCCAGTTGTATGTGTCAATCACACCCCATTTTGAATACGCATCTGCTGTTTTCTTTAATATATCGACATATAATATTAACGTCCTTGAAGGTCTTCGAAACCCATGTCTAAACATTGTAAATCTGTCACCCCCTATTTCAAGTTCCACAGCTGTTCGAGATGAACGTAATATGCCAGTGTTATCTGGTCGTCGAAACAGTTGATTTATGTTAGAATATTATAAGTTAAAACAATTTCTAGTTTCTACCGTATATTCAATTTTTTTCCGACAAAGAACTTCAATTGCGTTATCCAAGGCGGAGAGAGATTTCAGTGTATCAACCCAGATGTAACAAAGCCGTGGGCCAGCGGGTAATGTTGTATCTTGGACCTAAACAGTCCAATGAATTATCCATCAGTATACAACATTCCGTATGCATTAAATCCGTCAAAGCATCGTTGCGCCGTCTCCTCCTATAGTCATCCTCTTTCATCTTCCGTTGTCATTATTATTTTGTTCTTTTACATAATACTACATTTCTCAATTAACTACTAGTCTCACTTAAAATAAAACCACGTTAAATAATAAACACAAAAAAAAATAATAAATAAATAAAATATATCGAGATTCGAGCAGTACAGCGATAGTACACACATCGACCAGTAACTACACCATATAAACTAACTAAAAATACAGAGTGTTTATGGCATGCTACATATGCTCAGTAGGCTATAATGGGTTCATAACTGGTCATTATAGTTATTGTTGCTATTTCATGCTAGGTCTATGCCGCTCGTCATCGATAATAGCGAATGTGTCTACCACTATGCACATACGAAGCGAGCAAACCGGGTTCTCAATTATCGCAAATATGACACCCCAAAGATGTCGTAGAGGCATACTATATAGTGCACTGTCCCCCATGTGTATACCTATATTCTTCGTATGATCATTTTTCGTCATGCTGAGATTTTTTCCTGAAAATGTGTACACGTCGTAATTTAAGCCCTTTTAAAGGCTGTTTGTTTTGTAACATACAGATTCCCTGTATGTATAGTGTATTATAGTTTATATACAGTATTGTACATATTGTACATTGTATAGTATTATAATGTATACTATTATGTATTACGTGTAATATAGCCTATGTAAATATTGTGTTAACCTGTAACCTGTTTTATTTTTATAACAGGAGTGTGTTCCAATAAATTGTAAATAAATTGTAAATTGTGTATACCCGCCATAAGCATTACATGTACGTAGATTATTGTTGTTGCCTCCCGTGTAAAGTCGGAAGTAGTACTTTTGTTTAACTATTTTTTTATTTTTTGAATTTCCTTTGTCAGTTTGTGAATTTGTGAATATATACTACTGTTACGTACGTAGTCACTAGTCATCCGCCGGATCGCTAAATTTACTAACCGGATTCATAACAAGACAATGTGTAAGGCTGTATAGTAGTTTAACGAACACGGGGATACATCATAATATCGTCGCCTGTGTAAGACACTGCCTCTCTCAACTTCTCAAGTTGAAATTTTGCTCAAGTTGAAATTTTGGTATCGTTGTGATCGGTAGTAATTCGCATTTGTGATATGACTGTGCATCGACAGTATACAGTATCCATCCGTCGTATAACTAGTTATAATACACGATATAGGCACAGATCGCAATGACTCACTCGCGTTTGTAAGACAAGTCACAAGGCGCTAAGTGACAAAAAATGTACCAAACCTATATACATTGGGCATTGGCACCGTTGTCAATAGCTTCCAAAACTTCCCTTTATTTTGAAAAAAAAATGCAAAAAAAAATCGTTTTACGTGCATCACAAGGTACATGATTGTTTATCGGTTTTTCTCCGTTCCATTAAATGGAACCGTGAGAGTGAGACCTTGCCTTATCCGCGCGAGGATAATATTGAACTTGACGTTTGACGGAGATGGCGATCCGCAGATGTGATGTACACATATATTACACGACAGTGCTTCACAACGCAATACTGCATGTTATGAGTATTGGATCACAGTGTGTCTGCTGGTACTGTCGGCTATTCCGACATGTAGTGTACAGCCGGTACTGGCAACACATACTGTATACGGTACACGGAACACGGTCAGTTTAACCTTGTTACCTGTTAGCGAAAGTCTAGATCATGTATGACGATTCGCCCACTTTTCACTTAAATGCAATACATTTTTTACAATAATGGTGTATTATTAATATACGATATTGATATGGGAGTTATTTAAACGCTGTGCCCAGTGAATGCTCACGTCGGTTGAGCTCATTGTACATTTCATACTAATTGATGGCAATGTCGTCTTGGTTTGTCGTATCTAATCTGTGTATATCGGATGTTCACTACACCAATTTGTTTTATAACTACATGCCGTATAGATCGTGTAATATTCTGTTTCAGAAACTGATAGGTACGCGCGTCAAGTCCACATCCATCAACGCGCCAATGGAGTGACGATTCGTGACTACTCAATCAAGCATACCGTGATACACAGCCCCACGAGGAGATGGAGCTTGAAGACAAACCTGCTCACGAGATTGATTTACAAACTGCACCCACATGATACATACGCACATGGGCGTATGTAATACTCCGGAAAACAGCAACATAAAACAAGAACCAGATTTCCACAGAAATGTCGACACTTCGATCTTTAGTGAGCATTCAAAATACAGTGGCAATGTTGCAAACATATTTGATATAAAAACAGAAGTAATTGGTAGTGGTGACTATCACTCCGGAAACCTGACCAACACACATGGACCCACAGGCAGTGATCACAGCAGTGGGGATCAGATTCCGGGCACGGCAGTGACAACTAGTAAACCAGAGTCAGAAGACGAAACACATACTACCAGTGAATTTGTTATTGAAATTGATAGATGCAAAGATGCATACTATGAAATGTATGGATATCATGCAAACTCAGTTAACATTACTTTACAAAACTCAGTACAAGAGCGTGGTCGCTCGTTATGCGGCATTGACACAAAACCATGTCACGTTGGTCTAACTGACATAATATATACATATCCCGATATCATAACACAGCGTTCTGTTCAGATACATGATGCTGGAATTACCTGTGTCATCGATGGACCACCAGAAGTGCATGACACCAAGTTAGTGATGTGCATTGAGAAGTCTCACAAATGCTCGGTGTGTGAAGGTAGCTTCACAAAGAAATGTGATTTGACACGTCACATTCGAATACATACTGGAGATAAACCATACACATGTTCCGTTTGTGGAGTTAGCTTCACACGGAAATATCACTTGACGAGTCACATGCGAATACATACAGGAGTGAAGCCACACATATGTACAGTTTGTGGGGATGAATTCGCAAACTCATATGGCCTGAAAAGACATACAAGAAGACATACGGGAGATAAGCCCCATACATGTTCGGTGTGTGAATTTAGCTTCAGCCAGAAGAGTGGTTTGATATCCCACATTCGAACGCACACAGGAGAGAAACCACACAAATGTACTGTTTGTGACAGTAAATTCGCACTGAAACAATACCTGAAAATACATACAAGAATACATACAGGAGAGAAGCCTCATACATGTCCTGTATGTAAAGTGAACTTCGCGCGGAAAGGCAGCTTGACACGTCACATGCGTACGCACACAGGAGAGAAACCATACAAATGTACAATCTGTGGAGTGGATTTCTCGCAAAGATATCTGTTGATGTCTCATACACGAATACATACAGGAGAGAAACCACACACATGTTCTGTTTGTGGAATTGGATTTGGGCGAGAATGTGACCTAAAGATACACACGAGAATACACACGGGAGAGAAACCATACAAATGTACAGTGTGTGGACTAGGTTTCCTGCTAAATAGCAACTTGACATCTCACATGCGAACACATACAGGAGAGAAACCATACAAATGTTCAGTGTGTGCGGTTGAATTCGCGCATAAAGGTAACTTGAAGACACACATGAGAATACACACTGGGGAGAAGCCTCATACGTGTTTGGTGTGCGAAATTAGCTTCACAGATAAAAGCGGCTTGATTCATCACAAACGAATACATACGTGAGTAAACTTCATGTATGTTTCACTTAGCTTCGCATATACATGTCACATGTGAACATATACCAGAGAGAGACCTCGCAAATACATACAGTATGTGTTAACGAAACATAATATGTACGATGACACACGATAGTAAACGTTTAGTGTGTGTGTATGTGTATGTGTGTGTGTGTGTGTGTGTGTGTGTGTGTGTGTGTGTGTGTGTGTGTGCAACACGAAGTTGTACACCGAACTGAACTATTTTCTGGACACAGTACTCGTACATAAACGAGTATAATTCTTTGACAAAACAAGATTGGTACGTAACAAACATGTTTATTGCTGACTAATGCACATATACTGCATTTGAATGACATTGATTTTGTGTTACAAATTTGTATTACAGTATAATAAAACGAATTAATTGGACACACAATGTTAATTTTAATAAACGAGTAAAAGTATTTACAAAATAAATAAATTGAATACTACAAGTATATTATAATATATGTAAAATTATAAATATTAACATTGCAAATTATTAAAAAAAATAAATATACTTAAAAAAATAATTATATACGCAGACATCAAATATGAACTTTAAATATTAACAGTGTAAATAAAGTTCGTACATGATTATATGTATGTATACGAATTAGTATTATTGTAATTTATTTTACAAAATTTGAGGGGAAAAACAATTGATCAACGATATATACATATACTTATAATCAAAGAATAGAACATTCTGTACATAATATAATTTTATATTGTTTCTTATTGTTGACTATAACGTTTGTATTCGTATTACCATTATCTCTGTACAGTTACCATATTAGTAACTAATGCATGTTGATGGTGACCATGATATTTGGTCTGAAAGGCTGAGGTCTGGTCATCGCTTCTATTACAACTCCTATCCTACCATTGATAATGTGAATCTACCATTATCTCCTCGCCATCTAAACATTGCTCATCTCAATATTAGGTCATTAACTTTCCACTTTAGCCAGCTTTCTCTTACTGACCTGCAGCAATTCCATGTACTTTGCTTTAGTGAAACGAATCTGAATGAGTCCCATTCAGACGCCGAGGTACATCTAGATGGCTTCACTCTAATACGCGGTGACCGAGCCTCAGCCTCCAAGTTTACAGGAGGAGGCGTTGCGCTTTACATCAGAAATAATATCAAATATACCTTAATTTCTAGCATAGGGTCTTGTTTTTCCCAAGAAGTAGATACAATTTTTATTAGTATAAAAACACAATCAAAGTCAGTCACATTGGGAACTTTCTACAAAAATCAAGACGTTAATCCTGTTGATTTTATCGATCAACTGGAAGAAGCACTAAGCCACCATTCGCTTCAAAACACAGAAATTGTACTATTAGGAGATGCGAATATAAACTGGCTCACAGACAATCCTAACCACTCCCGACTTGCTTCCTCCTTGGATGACCATAACCTTAATCAACTGATCTATGGGACAACTAACATAAGTACAACAGTGGAGTCGTGCCTAGATCATATATATGTATCCAAGTCTCTTCACATTCACCAATCAGGCATTGCTCACAGTGAGCTCCATGGCTATAAGGTATGGCATAACTTTATATTTGTTTCAATTAAAATAGTACCTATAAAACTCCCACGTATAATTATTCGCAAGCGTAGTTTTAAATCATTCGACCCCTTTGCCTTTGTAAATGAAGCCAGCTCCCATTTCAAACATCTCGAGTCAGATGTCACTGTAAATCCTACTGATGTAAATGTATTAACCAACGCACTCGAGAACTCTGTAACCACACTCCTTGACAGACACGCCCCTTTCAAGAGTTCCAGAGTTCGTCCAATGCGTAAACCATGGATAACAGACCACATTCGCAGCCTCATTACAAAACGTAACCAATTGTTCCAAAAATACAAAAGTGACCCCACAAATGAAAATATCTTTCTGCGATATAAAAAATTACGAAATTTTATTATCTTTTACATACGCAAGTCTAAAAGGGAACACTATGCAACATTAATCTCAGAAGCTAAGCCTAACGAATGCTGGTCTGTTATCAACCAAATAAATGGCAAGAAGGTGTCTAATATTAGAATCACAGAACTTACTACAGACGATGGTACAACCTGTACAAACGCAGCTGATATATCAAACACACTCAATGAATTTTACACTACTATCGGCAGCAAAATAAACTCATCCATTACTCGTACTGATAATATCACCCTCCCTAATACTTCCACTGACCACAGTGACATCCCCTCCTTCTCATTCCACAAAGTATCAGAAGATGACGTTTACCAGGCGGTTTTGTCTCTTCCAGATAAGAAAAAGGGAGGAGTGTCCGAAATTCCCTCATTTATTTATAAATTAATTCTACCTTACATTACTAAACATCTTACGTATATAATTAACTTGATAATAGATACCAATGTCTATCCGGATGTGTGGAAAGAGGCGGTCGTTACCCCACTTCCCAAAAGTGGACCCATCAACACCCCTTCCAATTCCAGGCCCATTTCATCCCTGTTGCCTCTGTCAAAGGTCTCTGAAAAACTGCTGTCCAATCAAATGCGATACTTTATCGAGTCAAATTCTCTCCTTTCATGTAATCAATTCGGATTCCGAAAAAATCATTCAACCCAGTCCCTTCTGATCCAACTTACCAATAAATGGATGAACACACTAGACAATACATCGGGAAATAGATATGTGTGTCTCACAGCATTAGATATCAAAAAGGCCTTTGATACAGTGAATCACGATTTACTGATTTCTAAACTGACAAATAACTTTAATTTCGACACAAATTCCAGTGACCTAATGTTGAATTATCTCAGCTCTCGTAGACAATGTGTCAAAGCAAACAACACTGTATCTTCATTCCTCCCCCTTACATGTGGAGTACCACAGGGATCAATTCTAGGTCCGCTTCTGTTTATTCTCTTCATTAACGACCTCACATCACTTAATAATTGTTACCTATTCGCCGATGATTGTATCATCGAAACATTCGGACACTCCCCCCAAGAAGCCATTAACAGCACCAATGAATGTCTTCCAAAGTACTGTTCCTGGTACAGTAACAATCTTCTCAAACTTAATGCTGACAAAACTACTGTACTCCTATTATCAAATGTATCAATTGACACGGAAAATCTTTTACATGTTGTCATAGATAATCATGTCGTACCGTTTTCCTCTTACATTAAATATCTTGGAATACATATTGAATCAGCACTGACCTGGAACAAACAGACTTCATTTATAAAGGCAAAAGTTCAACCTTTAATAGCAAAATTCGCACGAATTCGACACCTCTTGACTGTGGAACTAGCTCGCACCTATTATTTATCGTTAATTCGACCGCATTTCGAATACGCTTCAATTGTACTGTATAACATGTCCAAAGGCAACTCTGGAACCCTAGAAATCCTGCAAAATCGATGTGCCAAAATAATAAACAAATCGCCACCGTCGTCTAGTTCCACAGCCAACCGCAACAAACTCGGCCTTTCACTTTTGGCTCAACGTCG
>WNLI01066996.1:0-11064 GCA_025802215.1 Wirenia argentea
TTCATGGTCTACAAAGGACGAGTTGTCCCAGTCGATCACATGGTCTGCGATGGCGGATTTGGTTAACATGGATTGGATGGCCACAACTTGGCTAGGTGTCTGAATTTTTTAGATATGGCAGATTTTTTTAGTTCACGACTCTTTGGCAATCAAGGAGTTAAGATGGTGAATCCTGCTTTCAAATTACTTAATGTTATAGCCTAAATACTGTGTAGAAATTTAAATACTGTGTAGAAATTTAAATATGCATAATGATATCACTAACCATAGTTTTGCCCTTCTTGTCTTGTATTTTCTTTTCTCCATCCATATCTTTTATGGACTGGAAAAATATCAATAAAATAATACAGATTATACATAACACATGTTATTGAAAATCTTGGCAGAATATTATTTCAAAGGATTAATTATCTCCCTTGCCAACCAAATTTTATGTCAATCCAATTTGTCAGTAAATAGAAAATTGAAGTAAAATACAATCATGAAGTGTGTCTGCTACGTGTACGTTAGTGTACTCAACGGAAAAGTGTCTAAACCTTCCCAAACACAGATTTGACCTTCGGCAATAACAATTGAGGATTGAAAAACCTGGAAGTTACTCGATCAAACATTCAACCACAACTTTTTAGCTGTTGTTGAAGAATTTATAGTTGTGTGCTTGCCAATTTGTGACGCAATAAAAACAAGTATAAAAATTTATTGGTCGGGTCTCATCGCTGTAATTTTGGCTATTTATTGTCAATGGAGATAAGTTAAAGTAATCCGGATATGACTGACTGAAACAGATTCGCCACAAACGTCTCATTCTTAATTATTGCTATTTTAAATTACTTAATTATAACCTGTTGTAAAGAGGTAATCTCCTCGGATTTCTCTGTCAATTCCTGCCGTATAGTATCCTGGCATGCCACACTTTCCCCCATTAGAGTATTGTGGTACTGTTCCAATGATTCGATTTCTTCAGAGTGACTTTTCTCTTGATCTGCTAATGCAGCTTGGTGCGCTTCTTCTTTTGCTGTTAGACTTTCCTGTGGATTATTATCACAAGAATTAAACCAGAATTTATATTAAATTTACTTTCTGATTGCACCTCATAAACCAAAACTTTAGCCGCTGATTTTTTTTATATGTTGTTCTGCTTTACCCATTTTAGCATGTGATTTTGTAAATATAACTGAAAATACGTCCTGGAACATGCAGTATTTGCAACACCATCCTGAGTGAACATAAACAGTTCACAAAATCATGTCGGTTACCTATATCCTTGTTTACGTTATTCAATGTGAGAAAAGACACAATGTCTTAGTAAACTGAAGAATGTGGAGATTCATGAACAACCAAATTTGCACATTTTTGTGAATATTTTAGTACTACGCTACATCAATGAAGTGTACAGTATTGGTACCTGGTCTAGGTCTATTGGTCTGTGCATGCTCAGTTGTTGTTGTTGTTGTTGTTAGCGTTCCCCTTGGCCAGAGTTGTTCCTCAAGCGGCCCGTGACAGTCAGGTATTTCAGTCACGTGCATGCTCAGTAAAATTTGCATGGGCCTATATCATATCGTTTTGTTAAAATAACTAAAAGTTAACGATAACTTTTTCCAGTCTGAATTATAAGTATCATCATCATCACCATTAACATTTTAGAGAGCTGAAGTCTGTCATAAGGCTTGGCCTGCCAACTTGCCCTCACTGCCACCCACCTGTTTTGATGATGGTCACGGGCCCAGAGCCCCCAAGGGGTACCATCCAAAATCTGTCTAGCTATATGTTAACATCACTCACTAAAAGCCACCGAAGACAAGCTCTCCGAACCAACTTGGAGATGGGATCTGCGCAAGACATCCTCTGTCTTAACATCAAACACATCAAGCTTATGCAGTAGTAGGCTGTCTGAAACTGGCCATGTCTGCTCCATACACAACAGTTGGAATGACAGCAGCTGCAAACCGCGTACACAGCCAACCAGATATCTGCTTGCGTCCCATGATAGATCCGACCAGGAAGCCCGCTTAATGCATGCCATTCTCGATGGATGCAGTAGCTGCAATCCAGTGCCACAAGTAGCAAAAGCGCTCCACCCGCTCCCTCAAGAAGAATTTACCGGTATACCGTAAGTTTAGCAAATATTATACCTCTCACCTCTGCTTCCTGCAGCCTACGCTCCAGCCATCCTTTCGTTTCCTCTAGCGATGTGACTTGGGTCCTTAACTCATCTCCCATTCTTCGGGTCTTCTCTAACTCAGACCATCAATCCCTTCTACTTTAGGAATTGTAAGTATTAACAATGTCCGGCGTTTTAGTCAGTAGACTAACTACGATCACTCAACAAATATATAACTGCAACATCTATGTCACGGCACAATCAAACTATGAACAGTTAGAGTTTAAAGTGGCCGACAGTGAGTTGGTGGAGAAAACGGAGATAACCACCGGACGACGCGGACGTCGGCAGGATTTTTTCCATCTTCCATGGCGTGAATGCAGAGGGAAGAAGCCAGCAGATTTCCTACTAAAGCTACTGCAAGTTTTGTACAGTATTACAAATTACCAAGCTCACCTCAGCCTCCTGAAGCCGACGCTCCAGCCAACCTTTCGTCTCCTCGAGTGATGTCACTTGGATCTTTAGTTCATCTCCTATTCTTCGGGTCTTTTCTAACTCACCAGCTTTCGTCTGAAATAGTAATGGGTTTCTGAAAACAGTGCAAATAAAGTAATGGGGGTAGCCATTTTGGTCTATACTAAAATAGTATTTTTGTGAATACATTGCAGAATTTTAAACATTGTGGTATATTTCGTAAGCTCATATTGTAGTAATTACATCGTCACACGGAAGATCGACAGGCAAGCAGTTGCTCCAAAAAATTCCATAGACCCAGTTTCTTCATCCATCTCTGAGACATAACACTGTATCATGTACATGACAACATAGCCACACAAGTGTTGTGCAAAATGAGATTGCAGTCAATGGATCCTGTCGACATATCGAGATCGCCGGGAAACAAAACCAGGAGAGTGGGCATGTACCGTACTGTACTTTTGTCTAGTCTGAGCCTGACGCACCAATTCGGTGGAGGAATGCCATAGTTTTCCAAAAGCATGTCTGGACTTGATTGAGATTGACTCATGCATGTATAGGCAGATTGTATCTTAGAGGGTGCATAGAGGGGGATGGAACAAAAGGAAGAATAGCTGTCATCTGACGAGGATATGGCAAGTGAAAAATGAAGTGATGGATTGTTTTGGGCACTGTTGGCCTCGTGAGAGAAGTGGCAACAAGCTTCGTCGTCGGTCGTTTGAATTCAAGGTGGATTTGTTTCGAGTTGCCAACAAGCTTCATTTAACATATAAGGGAACAAACTAAAGAAAAATGGTGTATGGCACCTGTTCATGAGAAAATTGCAGTTGTAGTGCTTCCATATCCTCAGCATATTTATCTTCCAATTCCCGCTCTTTTTTGTGGTGTGTGTCGGCGTCCTGCTGGTATTTTATGGCCAGGTCGTCGAGCAATGCTTTCCGCTTTTCTGCTACCTGAATATATTTTATGATTTAGGAAGATACATAATGTACTACTGAAGTTATTGTCATTATGCTTCCTGAATTATTTTGTAAAAACACATATGTATACAATTATTATTGTAACAATTTGCATAGATGAATATTACTGCATGGGTGATATTACAGGATAACTCAAAAACTAATTAACAAAATTTGAAACTTTGCTTAGGCTATGAACTTTTAGGATGTTCATGAAACATTAAACAGTAAACATTGTGAAGCAGTATCGAATAGCTGAGTTCAGAGAGCCTGGGCCGTGGCAAATATTTGTGGCATTTTCACTGTGTTTCCGTAATTCTCCTGGGCAAGGAACTTATCGCTAATTGAAAGGATTAATTCTACTGTATACTTATACTGTATAAAATAGCTACTTCAAATAATACAGAATAAAAAATTCATCAAAATGCAACCTTATTAGCTTCCTGGAGTGCCAGAATTTGTACATCCCTCTCCTGTTGTACAGCATACAGCTGGTCTACTGATGCCTGGTTTGACTGCTTGCACTCCTGCCAACAAACATGTGGATAAATTTAACATCTCTCTGGACATCCTCTCACCCTTTCCTCCAAGCCTTCCCTGTACTAAGACTTCAACTCATAACAACTGTCAGTCTCATATCTATAATCCCTCATATACACTAGAGCTTACTGCAGGGCTTGAATCTGTATATCCCACAACTTTAGTAACTCTAACTCATACCCACACTATAAATCACCCAAATCAGGTTTTTCATCTATATAATCTGTCCGTCAATTCAACTACCCCTCATATATTCGAGCTTCCTGCAGTGCTTGAATCTGTACACAAATAAAATGCACATCAAAAACCCCCTCATCTATGTAATTTGTCCCTCTACCACCCAACAAATACTTGAGTCAGAATCTATACATCCCACAATCTCAGTAACTCTACTGCTACTCTAGCTCCTACCGAAACATTAAATCACTCAAACTCATCTCTAATCTGTCCAACTCTAGTACCCCTCATATAGTATAAGAGTTTCCTCCAGTGCCTGAATCTGTACATCGCGCTCCTGTTGTACAGCATACAGCTGGTCCACTGATGCCTGGTTTGACTGCTTGCACTCCTGCCAACATACGTGTGGATAATACATGTAACCAATAGTACTGTTCCTGTATAGGGCGTTGTTAGCCTGCTCTATACCATACAGCTGAACATACAGCTGGTCTACTGATGCCTGGTTTGACTGCTTGCACTCCTGCAAAAATACGTGTGGATAATACATGTGACCAATAGTAGTGTTTCTGTATTGGGCATTGTTAGCCTGTTGTACAGCATACAGCTGGTCTACTGATGCCTGGTTCGACTGCTTGCATTCCTGTACACAAATAAAATATACATAGTAAATACAGTACAATTAACAGCAATCAAATCCACAAATCACTCCTCCAATCTATACAATTTGTCCCTTAATTCAACCACCCCACAAATACTTCATGCAGTCACACTCTATACATCTCAGAATCTCAGTAAGTCTAGCTCCTACCCACACTCCTATATAATATGTCCAACCCTAGTACCCCTTATATACTTGATCTTCCTGGAGTGCCTGAGTCTGTACGTCCCGTTCCTGTTGTACAGCATACAGTTGGTCTACTGATGTCTGGTTTGACTGTTTACACTCCTGCATAAAAATGCATGTGCATAACAAAATTTAATATGTGGAGAATACTACTCGAAGCCACACTCCCAGTAGATTCTGTGCCTGTATAAGATGTGTTAGCCTGGTTGTTCCATCATGGGAATTTCCCTCCATTAAAAAAAAACAACTCTCGAAAAATCTGGAGCATCGTACTCCCACTAAATCACCTCCCATTGGCAGGTATATTATTACGCTGAGACGAAAATGACCGGCGGTCGTCAAAAACTTTACGATACTATATCTTAAGCAGTATAAATATAATTTTATTAATGGTACCTGCAGTTGTGTAGTGAGATCGTCCACACGTTGAAGTGGAGCAGCAAGCTGGGACTGTGACTCATTGAGTTGTGACAGTACGTTGCTGGTATGTTGTTTTAATTCATATTGTGCTGTACCGGCGATTCACATAGCAACCTTCTATAGAGTTGCACTCTCAAAATTGATATTACTGTTATAATACTGTTATATTGTAGCATACACTGATACCTGTAACTGGGTTGTAAGGTCGTCCACATGTTTGAGGGCAGCAGCAAGCTGTGACTGTGATGTATTGAGTTGTGATAGTACATGGCTTGTGTGTTGTTTCAATTCATCTTGTGTTACGCTGTTTGCTTCACATAACAAGCTTCTATAAGTCATGTTATTGTTATCTTAATATAGTTAACTAAAATACCTGTAACTGTGTAGTGAGGTCATCAACACGTTTAAGGGCAGCACCAAGCTGGGACTGTGATTCATTCAGTTGTGACAATACGTGGCTGGTGTGTTGTTTTAATTCATCTTGTGTTACGCTGTCTGCTTCATATAGGAAGCTTTCATAGAGGTAATGCGCTCACAAAATTCACGCTACTGTTAGGTTAGGTAGAGAACAAAATTACACTAGCTTCACATAGGAAACTTCTATATAGGCGTTGCACTCTCAAAATTCATGTATACACTATAGACTCATACCTGTAACTGTGTAGTGAGGTCATCAACATGTTTAAGGGCAGCAGCAAGCTGTGACTGTGATGTATTGAGTTGTGACAATACGTGGCTGGTGTGTTGTTTTAATTCATATTGTGCTGTACCGGCGATTCACATAGCAACCTTCTATATGTAGAGGTGTTGCACTCTCATGTTACTGTTATATTGTAGTATACAAAGATACCTAAAGAAATGTTGTGCTCTCAAAATTCATGTTCCTGTTATATTACTGTAGTACAACAAAAGTACCTGAAGTTGTGTAGTGAGATCGTCTACGCGTTTAAGGGCAACGGCAAGCTGTGATTGTGATGTATTCAGTTGTGACAGTACGTTGCTTGTGTGTTGCTTTAATTCATCTTGTGTTACGCTGTCTGCTTCTGTACGCTGAGGGCAATATGGTAATAAACATACAAATTAATACCTTATTATTACTGCATATAATATGTTCCAATCAATCCAACGGTGTTGCTTGCGGTGGATACTGCAAATCAACTGGCAAGATCATATGACAAGGTCCATTAGCTGCAATCCTGTGTAGTTGCAAAAGCCCTCCACCCGCTTTACCTTGGCCCCATCAAGAATTGTAATGACCAAGAAATGTAATAATCACAGAGCAGGAACCGCAATGTGGTCATTACATTTCTTTCAGCAACACTAAGACGGTAAGACCCCATTTAGCACACTCCGTACTCCGTAGCCAAGCTGCTTAGTTGCCAATTCATTTCATAGAGGATGATGAGATGAGAGATATTCCGCTATAGAGTTGCCTATGGTCCATGGTTAATCTCCCTCTGCGAAAACCACATTACTCCTAAATTAGCGTGGGCTCAATGAGCTCAGAGAGTTACGATATAAGTTAACAATTAAATTAATTTATGCTAGGAGATTGACCTGTTTTTGTTCATATTCATACGTTGTCTGTAAGTGTGTGATTTTCTCCGTTGATGATCTCTCTAAATCTTCGTAATTCTGTTTAGTCTTGCTTAACTCTTGCTGTAGTTTGGTGATCTGTTCACTGTAGTATATTTTGTCCCGCTCTCGTACTGATTGAAGTTCTTCCTGTAGAGTTCTGAAAATCAAAAGAATATATAAAGAAAATTTTTGCTGTTCAAAGCTCGATGGAAGTAAGGAGGTACAATCTGGTTGATATAGTAAGGCGACTTGGCAGTCTGATCCTACTATAAGCAGGTTGCTGATGGTCCTACTGCATAGAAGAAAGATGTACAGCACATGCATTGATAGTATAAATGCGTCTATAATTAATGTTTCTGGTTGATGACCAGCTTTTTTATGTTATCTATCAGCTCAGGGAACAGAGTTTCTGCCCCAATGTTGAAACCAAAACAACACCACAACACTGAACAATGGTAGGTGGAGGATATGTTTTAAAAGATGTTTGATTAAGTGTACGTACAGAATGTAAATACCAAAATAAACTTTAACTACGCACTTGTTTTCTGTATAAAGCTGCTCCTTCTCTGATTGCAATTGAGTGAAGCTGGAAAACAAAACAAAATATTTAAAGCAATACTTAAAACATAAAATTTACAAAGTAACACTGAAAAATATTTAATCATATTAAATTTCGCTGAAAAAAATCAGTGCCTCCGACGGGACCCGAACCCGCGACCTTCAGTTAACCGGACTGATGCTCTACCAACTGAGCTACAGAGACCCGACCTCAACAGTGAAATTAGGGTTTATATCTTTATAACCATTATTGTATACCACACACCAAGACGACACCAACAAATGCCTTTGACAAGGAGGTGGATATAAATTAATAGGCTATAATGCGATATATGAAACATTGGATGTAAGGTGGATCGAGTAAGCCATATTGGTTAGAATAATTAATCATATTAAATTTCGCTGAAAAAAAATCAGTGCCTCCGACGGGATCCGTGTAGTGGTCAGCGCACCAGTACCAGTCAATCGACGGGCGTTTGACTGCGGCTTCGCGCCTAACAGGGATTTTTCCTCGTGATAGTGGTCGCGGCAAATGCTTGTGGCATTTTCCCTGTGTTTCTGCAATTCTCTTGGGCAAGGAACTAATTGCTTCCACTACTTCAGTGGCTAAATTGAGCAGCTGGGGACTGGGTAGCTAGCTTTCGTAGGAATTCCACTAGCTTCTTCCCTCCGCCTTCACGTAATGGAAGATGGAAATATATTCCTGCCCACGTCCGGTGGTTTTCTCAGGGTTCTCCGGTTTCTCCACCACGATAACATGTGTATGTGTTGGACATAGGTTGCAGTGCTAGTCGTGGGCAGACCCAGTGGGGTAGCACTCCCTTGAAATGAGTCGCACTTCACATGTCACACTAGGATGTGGTCGTATATCCACTAAGGAATAAAACGCTCAGCTATTATTATTATTTAAATTTTGTAATATTGACGCTGTTGGTAACATATAACATGTAGGCGACTTAACACTATATTGCACATGCAAATTGTAATATTGATTAAATTGATGCACAATATTGAACTAATAGAACCACGCTATAAAAACTGTTTTGAGATGAGATCAGACTTTGTATTTGTGAGGAAATAATTATTATCAATACAATTTTATCGGGGTGAATATACGGTCACCATATCTTACGTGATTATTGATGTTTCAAAATAAATATGTCTGAAAGTTTTTTTTCATGTAAAATGGGTAATTTATTTGACATTTTGACTTGCTTATGAGGTAAAATCAATACTGACTTTTTAACATTTCACACACAAAATTGTGATGCCGTTTATAATTACCTAATAGCCCTACTCACCGAGTCAGAGATGGGTGTTTCATTAACTATTGAAAAATAGGAATCAATGAAAGGGCGAAATATACAAATTGTATTTTCATTTTTAACACATATTCTCTTTACACCTTATTACATTATTGGTTTCACCCCCACCACTGATCCCCGCATCCAAACCACACATCTCAACACCACGCTATATTAAAAAGTAAAGTAAAGTAAAGAATTACGTTTCTACACCAACCTTTTGATATCTCCCTAGCTATACGCCATAATATGTCGGTTTACTATTATACATGACAACTGAATGAACTGATCATTCCCATATGGAACGCACTGCTAATGTGTATCAGCTTGCTCGTTACAATAGCCTTACTCCCTAACCCAATGCTTACTCCATCTACTGTAAGGAGAATATGCACAGTCGATACCCACTTCCTACAGCTGGGTCATGCGAGATGCCTTGCCTAAGGACACCGTGGAGAACACAACACATACACGCCAGACAAAGTACAATATTTTTGGTCCCAGTCGAAATTCGATCCTGCGACCTCTTGCACTAGAGTCCAATGCGCTACAGTTGCGCCACTCCGTCGATAATACCAATTTCACGCCTGTCACCCATCCCCACCATTCAAATCAGCGGCCTAGGTGTTAAACAGATGTAACACAACAGGTAGCTGGTGTTGATTACAGAAAATCACAAGCGTTATCTGTAAGATCGGAAGTTCATGCTGATCACTATTATAAGCCATGTCCATAAAATTATCGTTTGTGTCCAACAGTAGCTTATCATGTTATGCTGAAAACAGCTGAATGTAGTCCCTTCGTGTCCATTTTCGTTTATGTCCAATCATATCCATGCCACGCCGGCCGTCGTAGTGCCTACGATCAATGCTAGTCCTACCCACACATCTCTATGCCGTGTTATAAAACCGGTCTCACCCCCGCCACCGCCCATCTCCATTGCGTGTCAATCTGACTTTGGCAGTTATCGAGTTTAAGTACAGGTAGAAAAAACGCAGGTGCAATAAATTGACAATTGGCCGTATTAATAGCCGTCTGACGTGTATCTGTCTAGACGAGTATTCATACCCAGTTACCTGTGGCGTATGATTGCATCACAGGTGTATGGTGTGTACACTGTAATGCACTTATACTAGTCAAAAAAAGAAACGCGCACCTCATATAAATCATCTTATGTTATGGATGAACAATATATAGATGTTTTTTCACAGAGGGCCTAGGGAAATCCACCATGGACCACATCTTTACAGCTGTTAGTCGACCGCTGCTCGGAGTTCCGTACCTGTGTTTCGTGGACATTAAGTATGCATACCATACAGTGTGGAGGAACAGTCACTGAAACGTATTGAGAGTTAGGGGTGTTAGACGTAAACTACTGCGCTTAATCCATGCCTTATACCTACACAGATGCCACTTCCTGCGTACGCTCTGAAGGCGATCTCAGCGAGTGGTTCAATATAGAGCCTAGAGTTAGGCAGGGATTTTTCAAAATAGCACTGATGTTCAATATATTTTCGTTTTTGTGATTGATGAGCATCAGACTTCAGATAGGCAACTCTATGGTGTAACCCATCTGAAATATGGCGATGACCAAACACAATATGGAAATATCACCCTAATTCATCCCAGTCCTTCCAGATATGCGCACTGGGACTTGTACTGAACACTTTCGCATCGGACCAAACAAGTGGTCAACGTTTGCGAATCACCATGCCTCAAATCACTCGACCATTAAAGCCGAGGACTCGAGAGTCGATTAGTCGAGAGCATTGCCTTGGTGGGGGGAAAACTTACGAAGACTGAAAAAAACCCTAACCACCGACAATGCTTCCACTGGTCCTCCACGCCTCAGTTTATCATTGACGCCAGAGGCTCCAGAGTAGGTGAACCACATTGGACCAAGCTAATGGTCAAAGTATGTGGTTCCACCCCACCCAACTAGACACTAGCCACTTTGGAACATTATATAGCTACCTACACGTAGCGGCTCTGGCAAGCGTTTTCCACCCAGTTCTGTCATTGGTTGCGATCAGGGCGTCGGCGAAGGGTAGGTGGATGTCTTCGGGAATCTGGTCGGCCCATCGGAGAGGTGGTCTTCCAACCGGG